>FR990013.1:264208-365860 GCA_905404135.1 Hesperia comma
AATTTCAGATGCCGCCGTAGACCAGTGACAAATGGGGACGCGAACAGACTAGCAATGATGACCTAATGATGACCGCCGTGAGACACGACAGTTGCAGGATGGCCGAGTGTTACAAGTTCTACTTCCGGCACCCCGATATAACCCAACATTAATTACTAATTACAATAATTATATTATTGTGTGTATAATAATTCTATGTATAATAGTTTATTCCTACGATTTATTAATAAATTCGTTTATTGTTTGAGATTATATAAGTGTTGTTAACTTCCGATTTAATTGTAAAGTGGGGTTGAAGGTAGGATATAAATATGGCGAACTAAGGTTGTGCAGGTCATTAATTTTGTAACGGTTCTAAGGGGAAGTTCTGCCCGAATGTATACTTGTAAAGATAATTGGTAATTAAATGTAATAATGTACAATTAAATGTAAAGTGTAGAGAATAATGTGTATAAATGCTGTAATAAACTACGTGAAAAGATGTTGCTGAAGTTTATTTTTGTGAAATAACTCATCGATAGGGAAGTTCATCGTCCTTGCTGCAGCCAGTGTGATAGCCATCATCACAGTACATATTTCTTTAATTGTAAACTGAATTTAATCAATAAATTCTATAAAATTTCTTCGTCTCGTCTCCTTTATTTACCTCCGCCTGCAGCCGCTCGTAACTGACACCGATCAAACTGTATTTATTTATTTTATTCCATTGCTATTAATTGTAACTTACACAAATTTAATTTTATTTCACACAGCTTTGATTGATTCACACAGCTTTCAATTTAATTTACACAGATTTTTAATTTATTCATACAGCCTTTAATTTAATTCACAAAACTTTTATTTTAATTCACACAGCTTTTAATTCCATTCACACAGGTTTAAATTCCATTCACACAGCTTTTAATTCTATTCACACAGCTTTTAATTCCATTCACACAGATTCTAATTCCATTCACACAGATTTTAATTCTATTCACACAGCTTTTATTTCTATTCACACAGCTTTTAATTCCATTCACACAGCTTTTAATTTCATTCACACAGTTCATTCACACAGCTCTTAATATCTAACATTGTTTTCAATTTATCCTGTTTTTTTTTCTAAAACTTATTATTTCCATGTATGACTTTAAAGAGTACATATATTATTACAAATAAGTACTATAAGTATTAGTGAAACCCAGTTAATCTATATCGTAATTGTACAAGAATTAAGCACCAGATTAGAGAGCTCGCACTTAGCAACTGAATCCCCTTTGTGTAATTTTTAGTTTATAATCTGGGTCGCACAAAGAATAGTAATAGCACTACCTAAAGAGTTGTATTTCATCAATGAATTTTGCCCTATGCTTGTCCATCACGAATCAGAGTAGCAATCACACACAGCAATCAGCCACAATTACCAATTTTAAACGAACACCATAAAATAAAATGTCTAAATATACACACACACAGCAATCAGCCACAATAACCAATTTTAAATGAACACCATAAAATAAAAATGTCTAAATATACTCTTCTAACATGGACTTATCAAGAGAGCGGTTGTTTCTCGTTATTAGTCAGAAATAATTCCACGAACTTTTGAGGGTAGATTTAAAACAAAATAAATAACAAAAGAATAATTCGCTTTACACTACAGATTACAAATATTAATGTTGAAGTGTGTTGAAGTGCTTTCTTTTTATTTAAATTATGGTACATATACATAATAAGTATTTTATTCTTGTTGTTACAGACGAAAGTATGTAATGTTTTAATTTTGTTAATATTGTGAGTTGCTTTATGCAATAACACGTAGGTTAAAAACTGGGAGCGACCATTTTAGAGGCAAATTCAAATTCTTATGCGAACCGACTCCGTTTTCTCATAAATACTAGGACGTCAAAGGGGAAAACACAAACATATACAAAATATTTTTAAACATTTTCAAAAAAATATAATTATCTATGACGCTATATATACGATGGCTGTACTATAATGTGATTTAGTAATAATAGTAAATATTAACGTGTGTGTAATAAATGTGAACGTGTGGTTGGTCATGCGATGATTGGTGAAAGATATTTATATATTATAATCCTATGACAAATATAATTATGGAGTTTAATGGTATAACAAGGCGTAAAGGCCTTATCAAATAAAATTATAAAATTGGAGTTGGTTTTTTTTCTCTTATAATAAGTAATTGATTTATTAAATGCCCATGAAGAAGTATTTTTTTATCCTTCGTGTCTTAATGTAATAGTATGTAATTGAAATGATTGTATTGGTGCACTTATATGAAATCGTCAAGAACTGATTATATTATATTTATTTGTTTTTTTTTCTTTTCCGTATGTTTAATAAGCATAAATAGCAGCATCTATTTATTCTATATACAAGTAATAATTTTATTTATGACTAATGAGTGATGTGTACTGCTGTAGGTATTTAATCTCGCTATAAATTAAATTCTAATATTATATTGTTGAAGAACCTTAACAAATGAATAATATAAGAAGGTGATATAAGTGAAGTAAATAAACCAATAGATACTTAATATCTATTGAAAATAAAGCTAAAATAAATCTTGTCTGTTTTAAATTTTTGTTTCATTGTGTTGTAAATATAATGTTTGAATGCATATAGGAACATAAATAAGCAATTATTTTATTGAAATAATATTTACAGCATTAACACATAAAGTTACACCTTCAATTGCGTATATAATTACTTATTACTTTTTATTTGTTACAAATTATTATCATTAACATTACAGGTGCTACGTCCTAATGCATTAAGTGTATTTCATATAAATTTCTTAATAAACAGAGTAATAATCATATCTTAGTACCTAAATCATTATTATTATATTATAATGATTATGACGAAACGAATTGACGTATTTACTTGACAAAATTATTAATTGGCATAATTTAAGAGATAATACGTGATGAAAATAATTGTGTTGAATAATTTAACACTTACAACATGCGTTGTAAGTAATATACCAATTAATTGAAAATGTAATGTAAGTAGGTAGGTATATCACAAAATAAATGTATTAGGTGGCTCGAGTTTGCGTATTGATATTATTGTGAATAACGATACATAAATAAATTAATAAATCAAGAACATAATTGGATTGAACCCAAAATTTCCTTCAATAAATATGGTAACTGTAATTAAGACCATGAAATATACAGTCTATTAATTTTATTTCGGCACACATAGCACGTTGGTACATAATTATTTGATTTGAATTACTCATTAAATATTCATGACCCATGTAACAATAAATAATATTTTGTCAAATTCCCTCTTCCATGAGAAAGAGTCAATTAGCCATAGCTATAGCTATGCTATATAGCTATGCTCTAGCTTTCGTCAATAGATACCAAATAAATATTAAATATAAGATAGGTACATACGTATAATACATAGATACGTTAACCATATCACTCTACAACAGTGATGATATTGACCTATAACTTATTTACAATACTCAGCGTATATGTTATTGTAAAGCAAGTCGGTAAATGAGGATTTGGCTGCAGTCAATCCTGAGCGTGCTACCAGATCATGTTTATGTCAAAAGTGTATTATGTAGGTATGTTGTCACACCAGAATGTATGTTGAAAGAGGTCCAATCTAATTCGCAAAATCATTATAACTTAAACAACAAAAAAAAATAACATTATCGCATGTTCAATAAAAACTTATTGCAACTTACTATGGAGCGCTAGTTTCTTTTAATCTTTTATATCTACTCAGGTTAATATATTTCGCATTTCATTTTTATGGGTTTATTTATTACAATTTATTGCACACCTTATCAACAAATTGGAATAAAAATATTGCAATTTATATTTCTTGTGCAGAAAAGGCTATAGCAAAATTGCGATTTCTTCCAGAGTACCTTTGGGAAGATGATAAAGGTTTTACTACTTAGGTTAGCACATATCTATTTTGGGTATGGTTATAAGTTTAAGTTTTTCATAATAGCCCTACAACCTAGTTGTGGGGACACACAGCATTTCTTTAGTAACCTCATTGATCTATCATGCAGTTCTACAGCATTTTCATAGTAGCCACACAGATCTACTATGTAAGCACACAGTATTTTCATAGTAGCCATACAAATTTGCCAAGTAGACGCACAGAATTCTCATAGAAGTCACACAGATCTGCCAATAGTCCTACAACCTAACTATGGGGACACACAGCATTTCTTTAGTAGCCACATAGATCTCCATGCAGTTCTACAGCATTTTCATACTAGCCACACAGATTCACCATGTAAACACACAGTATTTTTATAGTAGCCGTAAAAATCTGCCAAGTAGACGCACAGAATTTTCATAGTGGTCACACAGATCTGCCATGTAGTCACTTTTTTTTTATATAGTAGTCACACAGATTTATTTATTATGCAAGATAACGGCTTCATATTATTAGATCGATTGCTTTTATTCTAACCACACAGTCTTATTGTTATTTTGCTATTTATTTCCTTTTTGCATTTACTTTTGAAAATACTATTCTGTTCTAATGCTGACAAACAAATTTCTATAGCTCAATTGTACACCCTACCCTGTTTCCAAAGTTATTTATGTATTCAGCTTAATAGGTTGTCTAGAAGAGATCGCTATTTAGTGATAAGGCCGCCTGTTGCACTAATCTCTGTGTGATATTGAGTTATTTAGTTCTACCCCGAATAAGAACAAACTACGGCAAAAAAACAATTACTTTTGAAGGAGCACAACTTTACAACAAAATACCCTCAGTTGTAAAAAAAATAACAAAGTGGAAAGATTTCAAAAGACAATTAAATCAGTACATTATTGAGAATCATGTTTAAATTATCTTTACGGGTAATATGTATACTGTATTCATTATAATGTTTTAAGTATTATGTTTGCGAACGATTGTACAAGTGCTTTGTGTTGTCGTGTAGATATACCTATCGTTAGGTAATTTTATCTTAAAGTTTTGTGAAATAATAATCTGAAACGGTTCAGCAACCACTAACCAAAACATTCAATATTTAAGAACTGTCATAAGGTTTTATAACCTAAGAAAGACACCACTTCCTTCGATTAAGACAAAATGAATATGACGTACCTGTTCGTTTCTTTGTTCCTTGGATCACAAGAAGTCCCCGCCGCATGCCAGCGAGTACTTTGGTAGATATGGATGGCGTGTCAAAAAAAAATCTCCGTTCCTTTGACCAAGATAATATGGGCTGTAAAGGAAAATATACCCACTTCTGAAGTGTGATGATGGCTATCACACTGGCTGCAGCAAGGACGATGAACTTCCCTATCGATGAGTTATTTCACAAAAATAAACTTCAGCAACATCTTTTCACGTAGTTTATTACAGCATATACACATTATTCTCTACACTTTACATTTAATTGTACATTATTACATTTAATTACCAATTATCTTTACAAGTATACATTCGGGCAGAACTTCCCCTTAGAACCGTTACAAAATTAATGACCTGCACAACCTTAGTTCGCCATATTTATATCCTACCTTCAACCCCACTTTACAATTAAATCGGAAGTTAACAGCACTTATATAATCTCAAACAATAAACGAATTTATTAATAAATCGTAGGAATAAACTATTATACATAGAATTATTATACACACAATAATATAATTATTGTAATTAGTAATTAATGTTGGGTTATATCGGGGTGCCGGAAGTAGAACTTGTAACACATGTTTTACGAAACCAAGCGGACCGATCGAGTGAGTGAGATGAAAGATGCCTCATCTTTCATTGTGAGATAAAATGAGCGTCGCCACGGGCGAAGCGTCGGCCACGCCAACAATTCGGTTTACAAGTGATCGTATAGATGTTTCACATCAAAAATTGATCTCGAACAGTAACCCTGATGAAAGCGAATTTTCCATTGCTGAATTTACATCTAGATAATTTACATCCACAATTTACGTGACAAATGTTGCTTTTGTTGTACGAGTGTTTATAGAGTTTATTTCAATTTAATTCCCCAAAAATACCTTGTAAGGGCTTTGTTTTAAAAAGTAGTTACAGAACCTACAACAAGGCTGCAGTTTCCACAATTTGGCTCGCATTGTTCTGTTGCAGGTGAAATTACAACTATTGTATGAAAGATAGCGTGTGCCGTGTTTTTGCATACATTTGCAACTTAAATCCTGATACTTCATCAACCTGGCAGTGAATGTGATTTAACAATGAGTGTACAAACATCGAATACTCTTTATTTTAGTATTGCATCGATGTCGGCTAGTAAGCGCTGATTATTATAACTGTGTCATGGGTGGTATGGACAAAGGACAACATACATTAAGGTCGGGAATATCAATTTATATTCATCGACCAATGTTTCAAATGCATCTCACTGGTATTCGAACCTAAGGCAGGACCTTCAGAATTGCAGTAGTCTGGTCGTAGGTAGTATGGTACTGTAGCGGTAAATGTTAATAATGTCTTAACTTACGCTTCTATAATCTATTCAAAAAATGCTGAGACAGAAAAGTTTTAGTTGTTTTAATGTTTTTTGCAGACCGATTGAAAATAAAACCAATATTCCTAAAATTAATACACAACAGTCAAGTGATAAGCGCATTCAGAGTGGTTCAATCATTTTTGAAGTGCTAATTTCATAAACGCATATACTATACAAACTGACAAACCAACAAATAGAACAAAATAAAACATGTTATGGGATTGAGCGCGTTAATTATATCATTCCAACAATGGTTTTTATTGCCTATGAATCTACTGGCTTCATACTGATTACATTTTAAATTACGAATCAAATTGTTGAATTCAAGTCGTAGGTATACATGCAGATTTATTTATTGCTGAAAGGCAATGAGTATTGATTTCTTTCTGATCTGCAAACATATTTCAAAAGGTGATTGGATTTTGGAAATAAAAATATATTCATCATTCATATTGCATCAGACACTTGATAAATACCTGTCAGCTTGTCACTACAGAACCTGAACAAATTACGAATAAAACTGAGGCAGATAAGAAAAATGCATGTATGATAGACTTATAATTTTGTGTTCAAATAGAGAATAACATCACTATTATGAATTAAAAACAAAGTTTATTCTGAGTGTCATTTTAAATCAAACAAAATATCTCCACACCTGGTATACTGTTAAAAGGAATGAAGATTATCTAGTTACCCACTGAAAGAGCTTCAGAGTTAAGCTTGCGTATTCACCTGACAGTAACACCGAAAATGTGTCAACACAGGAATCAACTCATTTAAGGCTCAATGGAACAGAGGATGTGCCTGACACACTTCCCGCAACACGACGGGATTACTGAGCCTGCTTTTACCTTGCGAAGGTAATTAATGAGTAAACACCTTGCTCTCTAGCATTCAAGCGTTATGGTGTCAAGCATCGAACTACAGCGTCTATAATTACCGTTGCTAACGAAGAAGTAAAAAACAACTCTACCCTTGCCAAATAAAGCGCAAATTCCAACCACTTTGCTGTTCGACATAATTCAGATTTTAGTAAAGTAATAACAGAAGTTATTAATGAAGTTAATAGTACTAACGACGGAGCTTTAAAAGTAACTTTTGAGAGTATTACCTTGAGAATCTTAAAGTTGAACAACTAATGCTGAAGCGTCTTAATGATTCACAATTCTGCGCAGTAATACATTTTATATTGAAAGTTTTTCACAAAGACGATGCGTTTAAGTACATTAATTTGTTATTCTTAAGTTTAAGATTCTTTGTCGTGGCTAAGAATCGTAACTATATTTAATTGAAGCACGCACTAGCTTTATATTTAGCTACACTTTTTTATCAAACAAAAATAGGTATATCGAATGTATCGTGTATTAAAAACTTTGTAATCGGAAGGTGAATTTTGATTCAGTACGCAGCGAAAAATTGTTACATAAGTAGGTTGCGATTGTCTTACCTTTTCAAAATGCTTCACTTCAGCCAACAGCACGAAATTGATGTGAATAAATCTCGCATCTTCGCACGATCTGGCTTTGATCCTGTAGCCTGGTCTCTTGTGATAATACTTGTAACCCGTATACTCCGAACTATTAACGTCCACTTTAAGCGCACCTTTGAAATCATAGTCCCCACCGCAACCATAACACAGCCCTTTAGTCACAAACCTCTCCCAAGCTTGTGTCCAGTCTGGCAGACCAGTCTTTGGCTCGCCCCCGCAAACCCATTGCGGGGGCGGCCTGGCCATGTCCCGAGTTTCTTTCAGGCCTATGGCCTCGTGAGGTCCTTTGCAGCTTCCACTGCATCAGCTGCGGGTCTCCATCTCCATTTCGAGATCACTGAGTCTTTATCGTTACTTTCGATTAGTCCATATTATTCACCATTATGCACCTTCGTCTGTTACTTATTGGACTTTGATTTTTTAGAAACTGCATTTAGAACTGGAGACTAATATTTCCTTAACCTCGCTACCGTATCATTAGAGATGTGTCAATGGTAATAGTTAATTCAACTTGTATAAATTGGCTAACATTCATAAGTAGAAAAGATAAATAGTAGAATCGCAACAAATTAAATTTCATGAAGATGTGCAACAGAATGGAAATAAGAGTTTGTTTTGAAACTATTTTCATTTAAAATATAACAATATTAATATTTCAGACCGGAGAAGGATCCGGTTTAAAACAATGAAGTTGAAGAATAACTAAGTTGGAGCCCATCATAACAAGAGCTTCCATTAAAACCTGGAAATAAGTTGCTTAAAACTTTTTGAATCAGAGAATGAGTTGAAAAACTTGACTCTTTTCCACTTATTAATTAGAAGTAGACGATGAAAACCGAAACTGTGGAGAAACTTGCTTCGAGCGAAACTCTAAATCATGGTGTTTGTGGCATCGGAGACCTATTAATCAAATACACTCTTGTGATTAATGAGAAAATCAGCAATTAGGAAGGAATCGTGAAATGGGGGCGGCGCGAACGTCAACATGGAAATGTAGACTTTTAGAGGAGGTATTATTTATACAAGAAAGCATTTATTATTATTGAATGGAAATATTTTTTGTTGAACAACGTAAGTTTCTTAGCTCCTAATAAACATTCTAATAACCTAATATTGAAAAATCAATTGTCATGAGAAGGTGAGATTAAATTTGCTAAATATTTTGGTAGTGTGTAAATATCATAAAAAATATTAATATCTAGTACTGTATAAATTCTAACGAGAATTTTTAAATCCATATCGTATAAAATAAATAGGATTTTACTAAAATGGTCACATCCAAAGTAATCCCAACACAATTCGTGTTCAACAACTCCGTAGGAAATCATTTTGATGCCCTAATCCGACCGCGGGATTAATTCATAGTACCGGGACTTTATCGGAGTAATGATCGAAATAATAATAAATGATGCTTATTCCATACAAAATGGTCTCAAGGTACCGGATGGGATGAGTACCTATTATTCTAGACTAGAGAACCGCCCGCGCTTCGCTTCGGGACCCGTAGGTAACAGCCACTTTTGTCCCGCTCCCGTAGGAATCTCGGCTAAACAGCAGCCTATATGATAATTATACTGGAACATCAGATATAACATTTGCCTATGACATAAGTAAATTACATGTAATATTTGATAGGGTGATTCAGAGCTTGCAAATGAATTTTACTCCATCCATCCATCCATCAGCCTTTTGATGTCCACTGTTGGACGTAGGCCTCCCCTAACTGGCGCCACCCTAACCGGTCCTGAGCCCGTTGAATCCAGCGGATGCCCGCCGTCTTCATCAGGTCGTCAGTCCACCTGGTCGGGGGGCGTCCTATGCTCCTTTTTCCGAGACGTAGTCTCCATTCGAGGACCTTTCTTCCCCAACGGTTGTCGGTCCTCCGAACTATATGGCCGGCCCATTGCCACTTCAGCCGGCTAATTCTCTGGGCTATGTCGGTTAACCGTGATCGTCTACGGATCTCATCATTTCTGATTCGATCACGCAGAGAAATACCGAGCATAGCCCTCTCCATAGCCCGCTGAGCGACTCTGAGCTTGTGCATCAGACCAATAGTGAAGCACCACGTCTCGGAGCCGTATGTCATCACTGGCAACACACACTGCTCGAACACCTTCGACTTCAGGCACTGTGGTATTTTGGACGACAAGATATGACGCAGTTTCCCGAACGCAGCCCATCCGAGTTGGATTCTACGAGTGACTTCTTTCTCGAAGTTGGACTTACCCATTTGGATCACTTGTCCCAGGTAAATGTACTCGTCAATAACTTCGAGAGCAGCGCCATCAACAACAACCGGTACAGGTGTGACATGGACATTCGACATGATTTTCGTCTTGTCCATGTTCATCTTAAGACCTACCCGTTGTGAGGCGCTGTTCAAGTCCCCGAGCATAGTACTAAGTTCTTCCACGGAACTCGCCAGAATGACTAGGTCGTCGGCATATCGAAGATGTGTTATGTATTCGCCATTGATGTTAATGCCACGTCGTTTCCACACCAACAGCTTGAACATATCTTCCAACGCAGAGGTGAACAGTTTTGGGGACAAAACATCCCCTTGCCTGACACCCCTCTGCAGTTGGATAGGGTTCGTCACTGTGTTGTGTACTCTGACGGACATGGTGGCTGATGCGTATAAACATTTTAACACCTCGATATACCGATAGTCAATCCGGCACCGCTGGAGAGAACTTAGTACCGCCCAGGTCTCGATAGAATCGAAGGCTTTCTCATAGTCCACATAGGCAACACATAGCGGCAGATTATACTCCTCGGTCTTCTGTATTATCTGCCGCAGCGTATGTATGTGGTCCATGGTACTGTAGCCTTTTCGGAATCCTACTTGTTCGGGAGGCTGGAAGTCGTCAAGCCTGCGTGCAATGCGGTTAGTGAGCACCCTCGAAAACAGCTTGTAAACGTGGCTCAGAAGTGCAATGGGCCTATAGTTCTTCAAAAGGGCCTTATCGCCCTTTTTATAGAACAGGATCACTACACTTCTGCTCCACGCTTCCGGGGTAGTTCCAGTATTGATAACGGAATCGAACAACTTCTGGAGCGCCACCAGGAGGGGTTTCCCTCCAGCTCTTAGCAGCTCTGTTGTGATTCCGTCATCTCCCGGTGCCTTGTTGTTTTTAAGCTGTTTGAGGGCCTCTCTAATCTCATACAGGCTGACGTCCGGGATATCCTCGGTATAATGTCGGGTTAATTTGGCTCGCTTGTCGCTCTCCTTGTGAGGACTTGGAGCTTGCGCGGAGGCATACAACCGTCCGTAGTAGCTCTCCGTTTCTCTCAGAACTTCGGGTTTTGACGAGACTATGGTACCGGACTCGGTCTTCAACCTCGTAAGCTGACTTTGGCCAATACACAGGTCCCTGGCGAACACTTTGGAGCCCTGGTTCCGCTCAATCGTGTTTTTAACACGATTTGCGTTATTCCTTCGCAAATCGCGTCGCCGGCTCTTCGAGACCTGTTTATTGAGCCGTCTGTACTCTGCCTTAGAGGTTGGAGACTGGACGCATAGTTCCCGTCGCTCCCTCATAATATTATTTAATGTGATCTAATTTAATTCAATTTAATTTAATTTAATTTAATTTAATTTAATTTAATTTAATTTAATTTAATTTAATTTAATTTAATTTAATTTAATTTAATTTAATTTAATTTAATTTAATTTAATTTAATTTAATTTAATTTAATTTAATTTAATTTAATTTAATTTAATTTAATTTAATTTAATTTAATTTAATTTAATTTAATTTAATTTAATTTAATTTAATTTAATTTAATTTAATGAAATCTAAAATAATGTTTAATGTAAATTATTGTAATGTAATACTAACATAGGATAAGATATACTAACAAATTTATATGAGATTTATATCTTGAAATAAAATTATTATTATTATTATAAGACCGAGAGTATGTTCTGAGAGAACTGGAGGTCCGCCACTGGGGTGGGTCTTAAAGTACCTAGACCCTACCTCTTGAACGGTTGTTACCATCCTGGTGTTATACTCGTCCACTGAATTGCACGACTCCAGGCACGCGAAACGGTTTTGGAGTTCGAGCTGAAAGCTCTCGGAACCCTGGATTTGGACAGGTGTTGGGCGGAGCGTAGACTTCATAAGGCGTGACCGTTCCAGCTTCACATCGATATTCAATGTGCCTCTCAAAAGGCGGTGATCGCTACCGGTTTTACACCTGTTGATCACAGAGACATCATTGAATATGTGCCGTTTGTCCGCCAGTATGAAGTCTATCTCGCTTTTCGTGGAACCATCAGGGCTTATCCAAGTCCACTTGCGTTGGGGCTTCTTCTTGAAGAAGGAGTTCATCATAAATAAGCCCTCCCTCTCCAAGAAGTTTGCCAGCAAGTGTCCTCGGTGGTTCCGTCTCCCAAATCCGAAGGGTCCCACTTTCATCTCATCGCCGTTTCGCACGCCTAGTCTCGCGTTAAAGTCCCCCATCACAACTGTGAAATGAGCTTTAGAGGTATGTATGGCTCTACTAATGTCCTCATACATGACCTCAACCTCATCATCGGGGTGTGTCGAAGTCGGCGCGTATACCTGGATGACCTTCAACGAATACCGCTTGGATATTCTGAGTATCAGGTACGCTACCCTTGCCGACACGCTCCCGGTTTCCACAATGTTGTTGACGAGGGACTTGTGGACGAGAAACCCGACACCACCTTGGGACAGGTGTTCGCCCTCCCGGTGATAGAACAAGTTTCCGGATTTGAGTATTATCGTGTCCTCACCCTGTCTTCGGACTTCAGATAAACCCACAATACTCCAGTTTAACTTGTCTATCTCTTCTTCCAGCTCTTTTATCTTGTCGTCGGTCCTCAGTGTCCTGGTGTTGTATGTTGCCAGGTGCAGAGGTCGTCGGTTTTGGTAGCCTGATCTCTGCCGGAGATTCTTAGCACCCCCTGCTCCGCCGTTACCGTGGCCGCTACCATAACCAGGAATAGCGGAGCTGCCGGGGACTGGGGGCCGGGGTTTATATGCGGCTACCATAAGGGGGTTTAGCCAGGTAGTCACCGCGCTTGGCTAGTGCGTGTTGGTGACCGCAGAAGATGTTGGCATTACACAGGAAGACGCTGCTGCCCGTCTCCTGGAGTCCTATTAGTCGCCTTTTACGACATCCCAGGAAGAGATAGGAGTGGTGCTATTCTACAAAGGCGAACCCGGCAACCACACGGGGAGGAACCCGGCAACCACACGAATTTTACTAACGCCATCTATTAACAACATCTGGAACTAAATGTCTAGCAACTAACAAAACATTCTTCCCATGGGAATGAGATGTTTTCCCGCGGAAAAAAGTAGCCTACGTCACTCTCCACCCTCCTAACTATCCCTACACACACAAATCATACCATATAATAGCCATGTTGCGACGTGAAAGAGGCACAAACAAACAAACAAACACACTTTCACATTTATAATATTAGTATGGATTACTCTCTCTTAAACGTCTTGTTTATATTATTAATTTTCCCATGATTAAATGGATCTTACTCTAGGGATAATTTGCGTTTTAGGAACAGGTCGATTGTTGGCAGTAAAGAATTTAACTTTAGATTTGAGATGTTACAGACTGTCCTTGCATTTTCATCGTTGCATTTTCACCGTTTAATAATTCATTAGAGTGAACTTAGTATTATAGAAAACAGGATTATATTCCATTTGCGATATTAATCAACTACACCTAATTTGCCAGCATAATTGTATTGCAACAAACTATACTATAGATATAATATTCTAAAAAGTCAAACATCTAAAATATTTTTTTTATAAAGTTATTACTAACTTTATAAACAATTATCGAATTACTTATTGTAAAAGATAGGAATAGAACATGAAGTATCAAATTAAATAAAGTTCCCACTTAATTAATGGTATTTATGGAAATACGGTCCCGGTATGATACAAAATCGATCATTCCGGTGAAGGCACATGTTCTAAAGAACATTACCTCTCTCTTACCATCCAGAAGAGTTGAGGTAGGAAGGTGGGATGAACTCCAGGATTTGCAGCTGGCTGATCCTGACTATAGAAAGCCTAATCGGATCGACCTGCTACTCGGCGCAGAGGTATTTAGCCAAATATTACAGGCAGGTATGATGAGAAGCCCAAGTGGCACCCTTATAGCTCAAGCAACCGACCTGGGGTGGATTCTGTCAGGGGTGGTAAATACTGCAGCAGAGATGTCTTCGCACATACAAGTCTTGCATTGCTGCACAGAAAGCTAAAATCATTAGAACAACGGTTAGGTAAGGATGAACAATTAAGAAATGATTACACGGAAGTAATTAATGAGTATCTAAGGTTAGATTACATGGAAGAAGTGCCTGATGAGGAGCTGGATAACCCAAGGGCAATATACTTACCTCATCACGCTGTTGTCAGAAATGACAAGGAAACTACAAAGGATCGAATTGTGTACGATGCGTCCTGCAAGGGAAGCAATAATCTTTCGTTAAATGACCATTTAATGGTAGGACCTACCTTGCAACCGGAGCTGAGACACATTATAATGCAATGGAGGACTTCAGCGATTTGCATTTCGGCTGACATTGTTAAAATGTATCGGCAAGTGAAGGTCAATCAACAAGACGTAGACTTTCAACGCATTTTATGGCGAGAGAATGTAGATCAGGAAATGAAAAGTTATAGACTTACTCGAGTAACTTTCGGCACTGCGGCTACTCCATATTTATCAGTAAAGGCCCTCCAAAAAGTGGTGCTGGATCACGGGGCAGAATATCCAGAAGCTGCTGAAAGAGTACTTAAAATTTTTTACGTCGATGACCTCATGACTGGAGTTAAAACAGTGGAAGAAGGCAAAAGAGTACATAAAGAAATCATAGTCATAGAGCTACTAAGCAAGGCAGGATTTGAAATAAGGAAATGGAACAGCAATAGTGCGGAGTTAGTAACAGCAATGAAAGAAAAGGAAGAAGATAACAATGGTAACGAAAACCTGAAAATAAAAGAAGATAACTTAACTAAAATCATGGGACTTACCTGGAACCGGCAGGACGACACTTTTCGCTATGACGTCAATCTCCCGAAGCTGGAACGACCTGTAACAAAAATAAAAATTATATCGGACATATCTCGTCTTTATGATCCGCTGGGATGGGTAGGACCAAGCATTATAACAGCAAAAATAATAATTCAAAAGCTGTGGCTTCTAGGTATCGATTGGGATGAGGAAGTACCTGACAACATATTAAAGGAATGGTTGACTTACCGGGAAGAACAACTTTTGTTAAATAACATACGAATACCGAGGTGGGTTGGCACCAAGGCAAACGCATGCGACGTCTTATGCGAGCTCCACGGCTTTTGCGATGCGTCGAAGTCCGCGTACGCAGCAGTGGTGTATATGCGAGTGATTGACGAAGTAGGAAGAGTGCAAGTCTCGCTGATCACTGGAAAGACAAAGGTCTCGCCTGTAAAACAATTGTCAATCCCACGCTTAGAACTGTGCGGCGCTGTGTTGCTCTGCAAACTGCTTACAGAAGTTTCTCATATCATGAAGGTAGACAAGAGCAATATACATGCATGGACGGACTCCACAGTCGTTCTCGCATGGTTGAATAGTCATCCAAGTAAATGGAACGTATTTGTAGCAAATCGGGTATCGGAAATACTAACCAACTTAGAGCCTACCAACTGGTCGCATGTAACTCCAAGCAGAATCCTGCGGACTGCGCGTCTCGAGGGATGAGACCTGCGGAATTAATCAAAAATGAATTGTGGTTTAATGGTCCCGAGTTTCTCTTGAGTGAACCTATTACTTACCTGAAACCAAAGGGAATTCAAACTGACTTAGAAGCAGTCAAGGTACATTTTGCTTCTCTCGAGCAGCCAATGTTTGAGAAATTTTTTTCGTTAACCAAAACTTTACGAGTAATGGCGTACTGCAGGCGATTTATAAACAATTCCAATAAATCGGAAGGACCGAAATTTAATACACCTTATTTAACTGCAAGAGAACTAAACGAAGCATTGACAATTATCATAAAACTATGTCAGGAAAATCATTTTGAGGAAGAAATTAAATTAGTAAAAGGAAATAAGAGCTTACCAAAACACAGCAAACTTAAAACTTTGAATCCATTTCTTGACAAAGATGGTGTGTTGAGGGTGGGCGGCAGACTAGATCACTCACCTTTGAATCAAGATCGGAAACATCCAATTTTGATCCCAAAGCAGTCTCATTTGACCGAACTTATCATAGCAGATGCTCATAAGCAAACACTGCACGGTGGCCCACAACTAACTTTAACGTATATCCTGAACAAATATTGGATATTAGGCGGAAAACAAATGGTCAAGGCCCATTATCGACGTTGCGTGACTTGCGTCAAAAATGCGGCTGCAACAAGACACCCTTTGATGGGGCAAATCCCAGTTGCCCGTGTTACTCCAACTCGGCCTTTTACTAACAGCGGCGTAGATTACGCAGGACCCATCCAAATACGCACAACTAAAGGCAGAGGTCACAAATCCTACAAAGGATATATCTGTTTGTTCGTCTGCATGGCCACGCGGGCCATCCATCTAGAAGTCGTAACAGACCTAACGACAGAAGGTTTCTTGCAAGCCTTTAAACGATTTGTGGCACGTAGAGGTCATTGCTCACAGTTATGGAGCGACAACGGCACCAATTTCGTTGGAGCGGCAGCCGAGCTACAAAAACTATCCGCGGTGGAGCGAAATCGGATGCATAGGGAGGTAGCTGAAGCACTGGCAATGAATAATTGCGAATGGCAATTTATACCGCCGCACTCCCCTAATTTCGGAGGTTTATGGGAGGCCGGTGTCAAATCGGTAAAATACCATCTCAAGCGAGTGATTGGCGACTCAACCTTGACATATGAAGAGATGGCCACTGTACTAGCCCAAGTTGAGGCATGCTTAAATTCTCGTCCATTGTTAACATTGAATGATGAATCAGAGACAGGCATAATATTGACACCAGGGCATTTTTTGATTGGTGAGCCGCCAGTGGCAGCACCAGACTATAATTTTGAGTCCAGCAATCCAAGCACACTGCGTAGATGGTAGCACACCCAAAGAATGATGCAAACATTTTGGCGACAATGGTCGCAGGAATACCTTACTCAATTTTTACGTCGGTATAAATGGAACGATCCAAAATCACAGCCTTCCCCGGGTGACGTGGTAGTTATAAAGGAGGATAATTTGCCTCCATGTCGATGGCTTTATGGTCGAATTATTGCCACTCATCCAGGACAAGACAACACTGTTAGGGTTGTAACGGTTAAAACCAAAACTGGTCAGTTGAAAAGGCCTGTATCAAAATTATGTTTTTTGCCTGTAGCTAAATAATATGTGTTTTTTTTGTTAAATGCTAAAATTTATTTTCATAAATGTAAAATTTATAGTTTAAGGTTCATTGTAATGTTTGAGAACTTAAATCTTAGTTTGTTTTAAATGTGCAACTTCAGTTTTCTAGGTGTTCGGTTGTAATAAAAAACCCTTTCTTAAAAGGACAAAGTTCACTTTGCCCTTGGTGGGCGGTATGTTAAGTTCTCATACAAATAACGCCATCTAGGCAAGACGTGGCAAACTATATTGTTTCACTAGTTGTTGTAATATCGATTGACAAACAGTTAATCGCCTCGTCACTAGATGGCACTGTACGGCTTTCTAGAACACGGTTACGATTGTTTCGCGGAAGATACGTAAGTAACAATGCGTACGAACAATAAACGAGAATCAGCACAATCTTTTGTCTCGTTTTCACTTTCGCCATCCTAGTATCCCCTCGTACGAGAAACCCTCCCCGCGCCCCCAGTGCTAAATTCTTTCAGCTATTGATTAATAATGATGATTGATAATGATGATTGCCTATTGATAATTATAGAACAGAAGTGTATTTTTTCGTTTTTTATAAGATGGAGGACCATAAAGAAATGTTTTGAGTTTTTGTTTTTGTTAGACGTTTTCGTAACTTTTTATAACTTTTTATTTTTAAACAGATTAACCATAATTCTAGGTGGTAGAGCCTAGAGTTCGCCCGGGGTAGTACCACCGCCCGCCAAGGTACTCGGTACCATTTCTACCGTCATAATAATTGTTTTTAAGAGCAATTGTGTTCCGGATAGGAAGGTGTGGAGCCGGTTTCACTTTTTTAGAGGCGACCATCTCAGACCTCAGGGGTAGCAACGCATCTGTGACCGAATTGGAACAAGACTCATAATAACAATAACTAACTGGACTATTACTAACATTAACTAACAGGACTAACTATCAATAACAGTCCCTGTCCTCACACTTATTAACAAACTAACCAACTAATATTCTAACACCATCTACTAACTGGACTAACCATCCTAGTCCCTTTGAGTCTAGTTCTAGGTCGGTCACAGTTGTTATGGGCGGCAGGGGAAGGGTGGTACTGCATGCTCGTTTGCTATCTTAATTCCATAAAAAAAAAAAAAACGTTTAAATACTTAGTTCTCTATAAATACTGTGGTTTTTTTACTTAATTTAAATATAAACATCAATTTTAAATATATTTTGCCTTTTTTTATTTCTCGTTCTGTTTCTTAAGATATTTACTCGAAAACTTAGAAAAATTTTGAAACCAAGCGCTAAGGAATGTTTTTGGGAGCCGCGCGGGTCACTATGTACGTAAAAACGCCGTATACGAGTGACCGACGGCTCTCGGCAAACATTTAAACATTGGCCCTTCTTACCGGTCACCGGTGACCCCCATGGCTCCATGAGATTAGTATGGTGCCGGTCACCGGTGACCCCCGGAAAACTACAGCTGTATAACGTCGGAACCCCTTGGGAAAGAATCGCCATAGACGTTGCTGGGCCATTCCCTCAGTCTGAAGACGGGAATAGATTCATCATCGTGGTTCAAGACTACTTCAGCAAATGGCCGGAAGCGTTTGCAACTCCGAACCAAGAGGCGAAGACCGTGGCCAAGAAACTTGTACAGGAGGTAGTTTGCCGCTTTGGTGTACCATTGGAGTTACACAGCGACCAAGGCAGGAACTTCGAGTCGACGTTATTCCAGGAGATGTGTGATCTTTTGGGAATAAATAAGACACGTACCACACCGGCGCATCCTCAATCTGACGGCATGGTGGAGAGATTCAACCAAACGTTGGAAAATCACTTGGCCAAGGTCATCGAGGAACATCAGCGAGACTGGGATCGGTACATTCCTCTGTTCCTGATGTCATATCGCTCTGCCATACACGAGTCCACGGGATTTACACCCGCTAAAGTTAACTTCGGAAGAGAAATGCGTCTGCCCTTGGATTTGCTTACCGGAACACCGCCAGATGCGCCGAAACCAACCGTTGAATACATCGCGGACTTACGGAAACAATTGGACGAGACACATGATCTTGTAAGGGAGCAATGTTTGAAGACCAGCGAAAAGATGAAAACCCGGTACGATCGCGATGCTCGGAAACTTGGTTTCAAGGAGGGAGATTCTGTATGGTTGCACAATCCACTGCGGAAGAAAGGGAAGTCTCCGAAGCTACAAGCACGATGGGAAGGTCCTTACACAGTTGTCACGAGGATTAATGACGTGACCTACCGAATCAGACAGGGGGACAGAAGAAAGCCGAAGATCGTGCACGTGGACAGATTGGCACCATTTCATGGATCGAATAATGCTCGGGACGAGCATGACTAAGAGGGGGGCAATGTGACAGCCCTGGCGTATCTGCCTCGCTAAACAATAAACAATAGGGGCCATAAACATGCCAGGTGGACAATAGGAACAATAGGAGCGCGGCTATCTCGAAACTACGCGCACGACGCTTCGCCATTACGGCAATAGTCATAAGGGCGAAAGTCGGTTGCAAGGAACATACTCGAATCTTATGCGAATCGGGTCCGGAATTAGCGGGAATGTTCTAGACTGGCGTGAATAGTAGGTGAGTGGTATAAAAAGGAGCACTCGGTCAACCGCGGACATTCTAGTTTCGGAAGCGAAGCCAGGAAGATACCAGCGATACCTACGAGCGACACAGTGTTCGACGAGTGTGTTTACGAATACCTACGTGCATAGTGTTGTGGTGTGTACTGTGTACAGTGTGTAATTGTGTATCTACGAGTACAATAAAGTCTTTGTGGTACATTTTGGCATTTTCTCGAACCCCATACTCCTGACACGTAACAATATCATTAGGTGTCTATTAATTTATTGCGATGGATTAGATACATAAACCTATTGCACACATAGCGAGTTCACGCATTTGTAGCTAGAATAGTAGTAAAAGGTAGTTAAGTTGACGCTGCTATTACTATTATAAAGATGAACTAATTTTATGACCTATCGGAGAATTCAAATAAAAAACCTGTTTTTTTTAATGCATTTAATTAGTATCTTCATCATAGTTTATTAATATACAGTCTAGAGACTTTGCAGGAGGCACTATATTCTCTTGGTACCTTGCCCAACCAAGGTACCATATAATGCTCATAGTATGAGCACAGCAACCAACAGTCCTTTTTCCTACCACGCAGTTGCAATAATATTGAACAATAGCATCTCTGCCACTTTTTGTACCATCGATTAAAACATATACAAAATAAGTTTTTGCACTTATGTGCCTTGATTGTATTCGGCCTCTTAACAACCATGTGGTGTCCGATATTGACAGCTCTTGTAATAGAGAGCTGTCGACCTCTCTGTACACTTATATCACATATCTGCCATTTGCTCTTATATAGTCCCCAAAATATGACCGAGCCTGTTTCAATTTATTTATTTATTTATTTATTTATTTTGCAACACCCTATTCTAGGGTATACAAGGGCAAAAACTTAATGCCTAATGGCATTTTCTACCAGTCAGCCCTGGGTGCTGGTGAAAATTCAATTGGTATGTACCAAGTGAGATGAGTATAATATATAAATGATCTGTCAAGTATCTGGTCGCTGTTTTAGAGTGTTGCCAACAAGAGTGACAAATAAGAGTAAACAATTGAAGCACCAACCTAAAAATAAATAACAAGTGTGAAAATGCTTCTTATTAAAATATATTTTTTTATACATGCTTGTTCATTAAACACAAACACACTCATACCCTCACAGTAGTATCTGTGTAGCGGGTGGCATGGACATTACAAATTAAATATCACTAACACCCAGGACAAAATAAATATTATTTACCACTATCAACTAGGCTATACCAAATCGGAGTTATGGTGATGATAGAATTCAACATCTCATTTGTGATTTAGTAACTTCGCTACACTCTTCAATAAATTATTATCAATGAATATAAACTATAATTGCTTTAAAACTAAAAACCGTTCTTGGTAAAATCGATTCTTTTATAACGTCTGCATTCTTGTACTGAAGTGCATAATTGATGAAATCATATTCTTCTTAGAAGAGAGTGTCCACAGAGAATGCAGATTCGATGGTGCCCCATAGGTTAATCCTCTGGTCTACTTTCCTCACTGGCTGGCGACATTCCAAGAAGCTTGGCACACAAAATCATTAGAATGTACCTGAAACAATATTTGGTTCCATTAATAAGGCTTGGGTTTAGTATCCGGTAGCAGGGGGGGAGGGGGGAGAGGGGGGGTAGGGGCTTCGATGCTGATTACAACGATACCTCTCGCAGCTCTCGGCGACGCACCGTTTTCGAGAAAATTGAGAAAAACTATTCTAACCTTAAAGTACCAAATACGCCATATTAACCCGAAATAATTTGCTTGAACTGTCAAAAACCTTATTAATAATTATTACGTTATTTCATTTTAAGAACCGAACTTCAAAAAGCGGGTGGACAGGGACGGAGAAGCGGGGGGACGGGGTGGGCGTTAGCCCCCCCGTTAGGGGGGCTCGGGGGGCGAAGCCCCCCGCCAGTAAAAAATAACATACATCTAAACTGGTGGACAGATGGGTTAGGTTAAGGTTAGCTGTAATTATTTACGCGAAAAAAAGGAACCCCGCGAAGCGGGGTTCCGTCGACAATAGTGACAGAGGCCTAATATGACAAACAAAATGGTGGACAGATGCATAGAAAATACATAGATGGGTCAGGTTAAGGTTAGCTGTAATTATTTACGCGGAAAATAGGAACCCCCGGAACGGGGTTCCATCGACAATAGTGACAGAGGCCTAATATGACAAACAAACTGGTGGACAGATGCATAGAAAATACACAGATGGGTTAGGTTAAGGTTAGCTGTAATTATTTACGCGGAAAAAAGGAACCCCGCGAAGCGGGGTTCCGTCGAAAACAGTGACATAGGCCTAATATGTCAAACAACTGACGAATTAGCGGTATTAGAGCAGGCAGCTCATAAGGTGTTTGACAGTTCAAGCAAATTTTTTCGGGTTAATATGGCGTATTTGGTACTTTGAGGTTAGAATAGTTTTTCTCAATTTTCTCGAAAACGGTGCGTCGCCGAGAGCTGCGAGTGGTATCGTTGTAATCAGCATCGAAGCCCCTACCCCCCACCTCCACTGTCCCCCCTCTCCCCCTGCTACCGGATACTAAACTTTAACCATTAATAATATTAATATAGATAATGCTAATAAATGGCCAGGGGTATGAAATAGATTACATAGGTTTGTATGAAACATTTGTACCTAAATTGTACAACTGTACATAAACTGTACAAAATATGTTTTTAAATTATTGCAATGGAAGCTATTAGTGAAAACACTTTCTGAATAAGAATAGTAATAGTGTAGAGATAATAGTATAACTAATAAGTAAGTACTTACAATTTGAGGCGCGATCCATTCCCGTACAATGGCAAGTATCGCGTCATCGTCTACATAATGGCCTTCTTCCAGTAGCATTGCAACGATTGATTGCTAGGTATTCCACAATTTACGCACAGATTCATGTTTCAAAGATCCAAAGCAAACCTGTTAAAGGTTATACAGGAATCAGGAATATGACATTTTGACGTATATGACGTATTGACATTGACAGAATAGACGACCTTTGTTAATCGATTCATTGAAGCAATCAGTATCGATTTTTTATTTATTTTACACATTGATTTTACACATCAAACTATCTTATACAAGGTGATTTTAAGTAGACCCTAAAGCCGAAAGTAGTTTGTTCAGAATCAATAACTGAATCGATTGCAATAATTTTTATACAATGTTATATTTTGTCCGAAAAATATTAAAAAATATTAATATTTGGTCTCCTCAAATCAAAGGGTTAGACTACGTCGCAACGTCGCGTCGGCGTCCGCTTTGACGTTTGACTAGAAACCGCCGAAACCGCTTTGTATTTCGCCGCGCCGCCCGCAGTCACCCGAAAGCTAGCGATCGGCGTGTGCGCTTGCTTCCTTGCAATTCCGTGAATTCAAAAATTGTAATAATGAGTTTCCGCTACAGCAATGTGCAGTACACAGAAATGGTGCGAACATTAGCAGTGTGCGGTGATAATGTTTCTATGGCAGTGCGACGGTACGAGGAACAATTTGGTGTGAGGGTATCGTGGGACACCATGCTTTCCGCCACTCAACGCCTGCGGGACAACGGGGAGTTCCGGCCTCCGACCGCCGTTAATCCGTTAATCGTCGCATACCAACGGCAGTCCAAGAAAAGATTTTGACCTACGTAGCCGAAAATCCCGAGTGTAGCACGAGACAGGTCGCCAGAGAATTTGACGTCAGTCAAACTTATGCTTGGCAGACGTTACGTGATGATGGCCAACACCCTTACCATTTCCGACGTGCTCAAGAGCTCACTGAAAATGATCACGCACAACGTATTGAGTTTTGCCGGTGGCTTCTTAATACGCAAAGCGCAAATATTTTGTGGACCGACGAGTGCACATTCACACGTCGCGGACTTTTTAACATCCACAACAGTCACCAATGGAGTCATGAAAACCCGCATCTGGCACGCTCCGATTCTTTTCAGCATCGGTTTTCGGTCAACGTATGGGCGGGAATAGTCAATGAGAATGTAATAGGTCCTATTTACTTGCCCAGATTAAATTCCGGAACTTATTTACATTTCTTGACGAATGTTTTACCCGACATTTTAGAGGACCTACCGCTTGAAATTTATCGGGGCGGTCTCTATTACCAGCACGACGGAGCACCCGCACATTTTTCCACCCAAGTCAGAGAATTTCTGAATCGCGAATACGGCGATCTTTGGATCGGACGCGGCGGGCCAGTGCAGTGGCCTGCACGGTCCCCAGACCTAACGCCACTCGATTTTTACCTGTGGGGACATGTCAAAGACATAGTGTATCAATCAGAGCCTCAAAACGAAATAGACTTAAAAAATAAAATAGAAAGTGCCTTTGACGTAATTAAAAACGATCGATACATTTTGAGAAAATTAAAAAGAAATTTACGCAAGCGCGCTCGTTTGTGCATAAGGAAAAATGGGGGTCACTTTGAACAATTATTAAGTTATGTTTGAGTGTCTGTGTGTTGGCGTGAACGCGTGTGTTTTTGTATTGTGGTACGCGGGCGCGCCGCGTGACCGGCGCCGCGCCGCGGCGGCTGGGCCGCACGCAGTGACCATTTTTACAGGAGCTGTCCTCCTGCAACGAGCAACTCAACAAGCTTGTATCTTGGTGAGTTTTAAAGATATACCTTTGGCAATTTTTATGTAGATTATTTAAACCAAAATATTCGACACATGTCTCGGTTTTAGGGTCTACTAATAATCACGTTGTAATTAAAAATAACAATCATATAATTGTATATTAGGAACAACATGATAATACATTTAATCATAATTATTATTTTAATTAAGACGTATTACCGTGAGAATGACGTTCATCAATCGATTATTTAATCGATAGTTAACATAAAGGAACGTTAAGTGTTCCCATCTCTACGGGCGTGCTCTATTCGCGAACTATGGTAAGCGTTTACGAAGATTCTCAAATACGAAAAAAATACTAATATATTAATATGTCAGACATTTACGGAGATAGCGATAAATATTTAAAAAAAATAATATCTCCATTTGGCCATTGCCAAAAAAGCTAATATTTATTTAAGTTAATCAAGGAAATAAGACATTTTTTTTGGTACGTAATTGACACGTGTCAAGTCTAGGCCTGAAACTGGTCATCTCCTTTAAGTATGTCTCATTCAAATCTGAACTGTTATACAAAGATTCATATTTGGAATTAAATGACTTAAGCTTTTGCTCACCTGATTTAGGCAATGCAAAGTAAGCGAAAAGCTCAAAGTTAACTTTGACACAAATATTTTGACTTAGTGATAATTTCAGCAATTTTATAATATCATTTCGTTTTTCATCCAAGAAAGCCTCTGGTATAAGACACTCGTCTTCTATGGCTGGATTTAAACGAAATGTCATAATTCTGTTCTTAAATGCAGTTGCTATAATATCAATGTTTTTAAATGTTGACTTAATTGACTTGAAATTGCTTTTACAAACTAAAAATTATTTATAAAATAAGACAATATTTAACTGTCAATATGCGTATGAAATTGGTCGAGTCTTTAGTTTTGTCCAAATTAAACTATATGGATTCGGTATTTGGTCCACGACTGTTGAGGAGAACGCAAAAACTCATCCAAAGAATCCAGAATGCATGTGCTCGTTATTGCTTCGATATACCGTTCAGAGATCATGTGACCCCATTTCTCAACAAACACGCTGTCCTAAAAATGCAACACCGCAGAAAACTTCACTTAGCCTGCCTGTTATTTGGCGTTATAAAACACCAAGTACCATATTATCTGTATGCTAAGCTCTGTTGGGTTTCGAGTCAAAGAAGTAATGGTTCACGAGAATGCGCAATCCAGCTTCGGACACAGCGGCATAGAACTCATGCCTTTAGAGGTAGTTTCAGCTACGCCGCTTCCAAATGCTGGAATAATATCCCCCAGCCAATCAGGAGCCTGCGAAGTATTAATATTTTTAGGACTAAGTTAAAACAGTTTTTAATTAATCATCAAATGATCGAAGAACCATTGCGAAACGACACTAGTGCTATATAATATTTATTTTTTATTTACCTTTAATTTGTTGATATTATTATATTATTTATTAACTTGTATTACTTATTTATTATATTTATCGACGCCCCCCGCGAAAAATCCCGTAATGAGCTATTACGGGGTTTTTGGGTTTTTGTGTTTTTCGGTATCTAGAAACTATAATGAACCATGTGATTTTTTTTCAGAATTTTTCTATTGATATTTACGAAGATATGAAAAATTACTTGTCTGTTCCATTAAAATGTTTTAAAAAGTATTTTGAACGAATAATATTGTTTTCGATCCTTACGAAAGAAAATTGCGAAAGGATTTGTCAGTATACACTTTTACGATATTGTTCGGGTTAATAGTTTGTTACCGTAATTACGTTAGAACTACTTAATACGGCGTGCAGCAAGGTGATCGAGCCATCAAATAGCTATGGTGTTCACCTGTGGTACTCATGAAAAGAAAGGAAAGGACGTTAACAAAAAGAACAGCTACCTCGTTACCAAAAAGGACCTCTGCCTCGGATTGACTACACGTTGGATGTGCTTGGTGGCATGAAGTGGTTTTCGACGGTCGACCTGAAGAGTGGTTACTGGCAGGTAGAACGCTGGCCAGAAGATAAGGAGAAGACTGTCTTTACTACTGGAACCGGAAATGGCTTGTGGCAGTTTCGCTTAATGCCTTTCAGGCTATGTAACGCTCCTGCCACTTTTGAGCGTCTCATGGAGCGAGTGTTAGTGGGACTTTTAGGGGACGCTTGTGTGGTATACCTTTATGACGTCATAGTCATGGGACGGAACTTTGTGGAACACATGCAAAATCTAAAGGTGTTCAAACGATTTTTTCTATGTGGGTAGTTTGTTTGGTTAACACGTACTTTAGAGCGCTCCCGATAAAATCGCCACAAAAAGTTGCTAAACATCAATTTAACTTACTTTGTGCTAAATGACATCGTAACAAACCCCGGATATAATCAAGTACTAGTGTTTAAAGGCCTTAAACAGTGATTTTTCGCCAACAAAATTATCGACGTTCTGTGTGTCATTCGTGTCAGTATAAAGTGTATGTGAAGTTGAACTTGATCTTTACGTGCCAATCTTGTTGTTTACTTTCGATTTTTGCCGTGATAAACTACAAATATCGTTTACAAATTATTCAAAATGGCTAAGAATGGCAACAGTAATGTTACTATGGACAAGATAAGCACACTGTTGGACGAAAAATTGAATAGTTCCCTGTCAAAGTTCATGGAAGTGCTTAAGGAAGACGTAAAAAATCTTGTTCGTGCAGAAATAAGCGAATCTTTACAGTCGTTACGTAACGAATTCACAGCTTCAACTAATTTTATATGCGATGAACAATTGTCTTTGAACAGGGAACTTAATAATAAGAATAAAATGATTATAGAACTGAAAACAATGAACGAAAAACTACATGAAGAAGTAAGTTCGCTTGGCCACAGGCTGTTGTCAATAGAAAAAATCTCCCGAAGCCAAAATCTAGAAATCCAAGCAGTGCCAGAAAGCCGTAATGAAAACCTGTTTTCATTGTTCCGCAAGTTATGTCAAACAATTAATTTATCGATGAGTGATGATCATATACAATCATGTCGCAGAGTAGCCAAGATGAACACTTCTTCTAGCAGACCCCGTAATATTGTTGTGTCCCTCGTGAGTACACGATTGAGAGACCAAGTGTTATCCCATTGTAACCGTTATAACAAGGCTCACAAAGAAGATACCTTAAATACAACGCACTTGGGTCTCACCTCGGATAAGCAAAAGATATATGTGTCTGAACACTTATCTCCAGATTGTAAAGCACTTTTCGCTGCAGCAAGGAAGGCAGGCAAGGAGAAAAATTACAAATATGTTTGGGTGAGATTTGGCCGCGTATATGTTCGAAGGGATGACACATCGAGTTGTATACACATTAAAGACCTAAACTCTATTGAGAAACTTGAGACTTACTTATATTGTCCTCTTAGTTCTTACGGGTCTTGTACCTATAATAAGTGTACCTATATGGGTAGGTATCTACAGTAGAAACTCGACTAAAGGGTTGACTTAATTGTCGTCGATACACTTTCCGTCATAATTACAATATATACCTACTATTAAAAACAATAATAATACATATAAGAATGCTTACGTTTATTTAATATTTCGTAAATATTATTGGTATTTAATGATATTTAATATAAGTTGGTATCCTGGTTGCGGTTGATAATTTGAATAATCGCGAATCCGGATAATTGACGGCTTGATAGTTGTGTTTCTACTGTACATAATTACTCACACATAATTATAAATAAATTATGTTTGTTCTTTATTCTTATTTTTAGTTTTATTATTTAACATTAGTAATGGTCTTTAACACTGTACTTGTGAATATGCAATATGTTATTATATTATCAAAATGTAAATCGTATTAGATCTAAAACTCGAGAGTTTTATCTAAATGTTCTTAATAATGATTATGATATCATCTGTTTAACTGAAACAAATCTCAATGAAAGTGTTCAAAATTCTGAAATATTTGATAGTCGATATAATGTTATAAGGCGGGACAGACATGAAACTAGTGCTCAGAAAACGGATGGTGGGGGTGTGTTAATTGCTTTAAAAAAACATATCAACTTTATACGTCAGGCTGCATGGGATAGTACATTCGAAGACTTATGGATTAGCATCTTGCCAACCTCTGCCAGAGATAAAACGTTTCATGTGTGTCTCTGTTACCTGCCTCCCGATTTATCATTAAATTGTATTGAAAAATTTTACACCAACTGTCAAAATATTATATTATCGCAATCCAGTGACGTCAATGAGTATCTTTGTATTGGCGACTTTAACACCCCTGACATTAACTGGGAAATTAATTCTTCTTTTAAGTACTTGACACCCAAATCATATAATGGTAATAAATCTCATTTGCTTATTGATTTAATATCTATGTGTAACCTAGCACAGTACAGTTGTATCGCTAATAATAATGGAAAATTTTTGGATCTAGTTCTCTCCACCAGTGACAATATTAGTGTATCAAACGCAGATCCCATAAGTCGCGTGGATCGCCATCATCCTCCTTATGTAATAAACATTTCCACATTTGATGCTGTTAACTTTGAGTTCAAGAGTAAAAAACATAAGCGCTTAAATTTTTTCAAAAGTAACTACACTTCTATTATTTCGGAGATTAGCAAAATTAACTGGCAAAGTACTCTTTCAGTAACAGATATTGACGTAATGATTTCGATATTTTATAATGAAATGAATAATATTATATCTAAATATACCCCTTTGACCACTGACAAGTCCCACCAATATCCTATCTGGTTCACACCCTCTCTTATACGGTGCCTCAAAGATAAACTAAAATATCATCAGCGTTTTAAAAATTTCGAAAATCCAAGGGATTACGACACCTTCTCTATGTTTCGTAAAAGATGTAAGCACATCATGAACAGTGATTACAATAACTTCGTAGCTTCGACCGAGTCATCGCTAAATAATAATATAAAAAGCTTTTGGCGGTTTGTTAATAGCAAGAAATCTACTAACTGTGTTCCTCAAACAATGAAATATGGTGATATAATTTCATCCGATCAGAAGGAAATATGCGATCTTTTTTCTAACTACTTTTGCTCCGTTTTCGAGAAACATGATAACGCACATTTGGTTAATTTTGACGTAGATTCAATAACAAGTAGCAGCAACATTCTAAGCAACATAATTATTACAAAAAGAGAAATTTTGCACAAGATATTGAAACTTGATCCTGGAAAACCTGCAGGACCAGATGGAATACCCCCCATTTTCATTAAAAATGCGCTAAGCAATTATGTGAACCTCTTTCTATTTTATTTAATGCTTCCTTGCAAGCTGGCATTTTTCCATCTGTATGGAAAGTTGCACACATAGTCCCGATTTATAAATCTGGAGACAAATCTTCCTGTGAGAATTATCGTCCGATTAGTATTTTGTCATGTTTAGGTAAGCTGTTTGAGTCACTTGTTTACGAGTCACTTTACCATCATATAGAACCACTTCTGTCACCAAAGCAACATGGTTTTGTAAGAAACAGGTCGACCACATCTAATTTGTTGCAATACAAACATTATCTATGTAGCGCCTTTGCTCAAAGAGTGCAAGTTGATAGTATTTATACTGATTTCTCCAAAGCCTTTGACAAAGGGTGTCACTCACTATTATGTGCTAAACTTGCGGCTTATGGTATACATGGAAATTTGTTAAGATGGATTAAATCTTATTTGCAGAGAAGGAGTCAGTTGGTAGCTCTTAAAGGATATAAATCAACACCAGTATTTGTTACATCAGGTGTACCCCAAGGGTCCCATCTAGGCCCCTTGTTATTCATCATTTTCATTAATGACTTGGTTGATCGCATAAAGTCCCCTTGTTTACTATATGCAGATGATTTAAAAAAATTTAGTATCATTGAGCATTTCTCTGATACGCAACAACTTCAGTCAGACCTTGATGCTATAAGTCAGTGGTGTCAGGATAATAATATGTTTCTTAATGTCAAAAAGTGCTTTGTTATTTCTTTCGGTCTAAAACATGATAAAATTCTATACACATATAATCTAAATAATCATACATTAGATAGAAGTCCGACAGCCAAGGATTTGGGAGTTGTTTTTGATGAGAAACTTTCATTTCGTTCTCATTATGACCATATAATTTCTAAAAGTAACAAAACTCTTGGTTTTATTTCTAGGTTTTCCAAAGATTTCAAGAGGCCATTAAGCTTTATTCACCTCTATAATTCCCTTGTCCGTTCCATACTTGAGTACTGTTCACCTGTATGGTCCCCATTTTATAAAGTTCATATAGGGAGAATTGAAAAAATTCAAAGAAAATTTTTAAATATTTTGTGTCGGAGATTTGGACTTCATAGAAAGCCAGTGTCATACTCTAATATGCTGTTGAAATTTAATATGGTATCCCTTGAATCGCGTCGAAAATATGTGGAATTGCTTTATCTTTTTAAATTTGTTCATGGAATCATAGATACGCCAGAGCTTCTTTCTGCAATAAACTTTAATATAAAGCCAAGATCACGTGATCCATTTCTTAATCCCTTCTTTCCAAATAATAATACTAATAATGTTTCTTTTCATAACCCTATCGATAGTATGTGTCGCCTATACAATGATATTGTCTATGTTAACAATGATAAGATTGATATTTATAACCATAATTTACTTAAATTTAAGAAAGATGTCTTAGCTATTGTCGCCAAACCTGAGTAATACAATAGTATGTGAATATATGTTGTCATTAAGCAAGTGCTACGTACTTACGTTATGTTACCAAACTAATATTTTCATCCTGTGTGCACATATTTAGGAGTGCAATTAGCTTCTAATCTTGTACCTAACATAAATTATTGTATACTGCAAATTGATTGTATTCTGTTTTGTGTACCTTATTAAATAAATAAATAAATAAATAGATTCCGTGAGTCCAACCTAAAGCCAACCGTCGGTTTGTGAAGAACTTTTCAGAGATAGCCAAGAGATACATCGTGTCACGGAATACTAGAGAATCTTCAGTTGGGATTCCGATTGTGAACATGCGTTTGTTCGCTTAAAGGAACGTCTATGCTCGGCTCCGGTTCTAGCTACCCCAGAAGGGACGGGAGATTTACAGTAGACACAGACTCTAGCAATACTGGCATCGAAGGAGTATTATCACAAGATCAGGACGGCCAGCAAGTGGTCATTGCGTACTTTAGCAAGTCCCTTTCGAAACCTGAAAGGAATTATTGTTTTACTCGGCGAGAATTACTGGCTGTGGTGACGAACCTTCAGCACTTCAAAAAATATTTGCTGGGACGCGAGTTCACGATACGAACGGACCACGCCGCTCTAAGGTGGCTTCTGCAATTCAAGAACCCGGTTGCAAGGTGGATCAAAGAGCTTCAACTTTAACTTCGTAATAGTGCATCGTAACGGAAGAGCTCATTCTAATGCCGACGCCCTGTCACGACGCCCATGCTCCGAAGAATGTCGACATTGCTTCAAGCATGAAGCTAAAGAAGAGGTCAGTGTGATAAAGATGCAGGGCCTAGACGAGTCAAGCCAAGCTCAGAAGGAAGACAAAGACCTCAGCCTGATCATGGAATGGAAAGCCAATGGACAGACGCCACTGTGTTGTGACATGTCAGCCTCAAGCGCAACTACCAAGGCATACTGGGCTCAGTGGGACAACCTTATATTAGAGAATGGCGTGCTTTACCGGAGCTGGAAGTCAATCAACGGAAGGAAACAAACCCTGCAAATGGTTATTCCTAAGAAAAAATATTCCGTAAAGTGGCCAATTTGCTGAAGCTCGTACACGATAGCACTTCTGGTCAAGAAAACCTTCGTAAAGTTACGAGAACGCTTTTATTGCGTGCGGTGTCGAGAGGACGTCGAAGAGTGGTGCTGGTGGTGAAGTGTACAGGGTGCGCTTTAGTAAAAGGGCCTCGCACTAGATCCAAGGGGAAACTACAGCTATATAACGTCGGAGCCCCTTTGGAAGGAATCGCTATAAACGTTGCTGGGCCATTTCCTCAGACTGAAGACGGGAATAGTTTCATCGTCGTGGTTCAAGACTATTTCAGTAAAAGTCGGAAGTGTTTGTAACTCCGAACCATCCTCAATCTGACGTCATGGTGGAGAGATTCAACCAAACGTTGGAACATCACTTGGCCAAGGTTGTCGAGGAACATCAGCGAGACTGGGATCGGTACATTCCTCTGTTCCTGATGTCATATCGCTCTGCCAAACACGAGTCCAGTGGATTACACCCGCTTAAGTCAACTTCGATAGAGAAATGAGACTGGTTTTGGTGTGTATGTGGTGAAATTGTGTATTGACGATTACAATAAAAGTCTTTGTGGTACATTTTGGCATTTTCTCGAACCCAGTACTCCTGACACGTAACAATACAAATTTGAAACAAGCGGTAATGAACAAAACAATGAAACGTACGTTATTTTTCAACAGCTGAATATCAAGGTAATTGGTTTTACAAATGTACAATAAATAAAACTATTTGCGAGAACAATATCGCAACGCGATATTACTGTTTGTAGTCGAAAATATAAACTTATACGAATAATATCGCAACACGATATTACTGGTGCCATCAGCAAAAGAAATTTAGACGAATAATATCGTAAGTGACACTACTGATAAGACCTTAACATTTATTAGTATAGTAAAATGCATTTAGTTAAATTATAACGAAGATCTTAGTGCTAATTAAATTTAATCGAAGTGACAAGATAGCAGAAAAAATCACCTTCCACATGTGCTATAAAAATCTCTTGACACTTATTGTTCGGTAAAGTTATTAACAAAAATGCTTCTTTTATTTTTCCTGAACATTTTGATTTTATCGGTTGCCGGATTATTCGCGGGGGGCGTCGTTATGTATTATATAATTTATGGAGTGCTGGTACCTAACACTGGTACTTAACGTCTAGCGCTGGTATTTTGTTTTTTCCTGCCTAAGTAAATACATGTATGCTGCACGACCTCCGTGACACTGCAAATGGGTCCTGCGGAAGATCAGCGCTGTCAGTCTCCTGACTCCAGCATAATGCTGAGCAGGATCCATTTCGTAAAGGGTCTACTTATAATATTGAGAGTCATGTTCATAGTCATAATTATTATTGTTGTCTGTAATTTATAAGTGTATTTTTTACGAATAAATGTCTTTCTTTCTTCTTTCTTTCTTTCTTTCTTTCTAATAAGACTGTTTGACTTGTGAATATTTGTTCTTTTATGATATCTGTATTCATTCATATGTATCTCAATTTTACTCTTTTGTCTTCGCAATAACTTTGATTGTTCCTTTATATTTCGATAATTCTGTTATTAATAAATGTGAATCATAACCGGATAAGTAATAATAAATGACCATCCAGATTCATTATGTTCAAACTCTGCTAGTTTTCTTTTAAAATTATGTAATAAATTTAAGTATGTCTCAATCAAATCTGAACTGTTATACAAAGATTCATATTTGGAATTAAATGACTTAAGCTTTTGCTCACCTGATTTAGGCAATGCAAAGTAAGCGAAAAGCTCAAAGTTAACTTTGACACAAATATTTTGACTTAGTGATAATTTCAGCAATTTTATAATATCATTTCGTTTTTCATCCAAGAAAGCCTCTGGTATAAGACACTCGTCTTCTATGGCTGGATTTAAACGAAATGTCATAATTCTGTTCTTAAATGCAGTTGCTGTAATATCAATGTTTTTAAATGTTGACTTAATAAAACTGTTTGACTTGTGAATATTTGTTCTTTTATGATATCTGTATTCATTCATAGGTATCTCAATTTTACTCTTTTGTCTTCGCAATAACTTTGATTGTTCCTTTATATTTCGATAATTCTGTTATTAATAAATGTGAATCATAACCGGATAAGTAATAATAAATGACCATCCAGATTCATTATGTTCAAACTCTGCTAGTTTTCTTTTAAAATTATGTAATAAATTTAAGTATGTCTCATTCAAATCTGAACTGTTATACAAAGATTCATATTTGGAATTAAATGACTTAAGATTTTGCTCACCTGATTTAGGCAATGCAAAGTAAGCGAAAAGCTCAAAGTTAACTTTGACACAAATATTTTAACTTAGTGATAATTTCAGCAATTTTATAATATCATTTCGTTTTTCATCCAAGAAAGCCTCTGGTATAAGACACTCGTCTTCTATGGCTGGATTTAAATGAAATGTCATAATTCTGTTCTTAAATGCAGTTGCTATAATATCAATGTTTTTAAATGTTGACTTAATAAGACTGTTTGACTTGTGAATATTTGTTCTTTTATGATACCTGTATTCATTCATAGGTATCTCAATTTTACAATTTTTACAGTATGTATTTGAGGTCGATGATGACTGGGGTGGTAAAACTGAAAAGATAACAAATTTGCATATAATTTATTACATAAAAAAATAAATTTATAAAACATACTTAAAAAGAGAATATATGCAAAACAGATTACACAAAAACACATTACACAAAAAAGAATGTTGCAAATAAAATATATAAGAAGTGATTAATTGATTATACGCAAAACAGATTACACAGACACATTAAACATAAAAGAATACACGTAAAGTAGGGCCATTTTAATAGGCCACATTTGACAACTGTTTGTCTTTGCTTTATAGTGAGGTAACCTGCTGAAAAACATCGATTAATTTAATTAATCGATGAGGACTTCAAACATCTGTAAATTGAATGTGATTGTTATAAAAACTATTTTAATGACCGCACAGTTCAAGCAATGACTAAAAAAACGACAAAAATAATGCGTCTAATAATGGCGCGAAATGAAATCATGACTTTTTTGTAACATTTCACGTTTCTGGATACTGGCTTTTGAGCCAGACGTTATATATTTAAATGAATGATTACATATTTTTTGCCTAAAATGTAAGAAAATTAATTCTGTTCCCATTAAAATATATTTTATTTTGTAATCGTGAAATACATTTTGACGATTAGTTCGACTTCTCGAATTCAACTTATCTACTGATCTGTTTCTTTTGGTACCATCCCTCATGTTTAAAAAGAAAAGGAGTTCACTGACGTAACTTTGTAACGACGTCAGTTCTTTACTTAAAAGTGTAAAAAATTTAACAATATCTATTTGGGAATATTAAATAATATGGAGTGCCTCCCTTACAAGGTTACTTTGTAAAATTTTGACGAACTGTCAAATGTGGCCTATTAAAATGGTCCTACTATAAAAATATCATCCTATGTTAATACGACCCTATAAAGGTGGGCGGCTTGGTCTTAAATTCTTTTTTATTTATTTACTAGTAAATCCGCCCTCGCTTCGCTTCGGGAAACCAGTCCCTTCAAAAATCTCTATAAATTTTAACAAATTATGTTATTCCGATGTCTAAGCTATATTACTGCAAAGTTTCATGAAAATCCGTTCAGTAGTTTTTGCGTGAAAGAGCAACAAACACACACACACACACACACATACATCCTTACAAACTTTCGCATTTATAATATTAGTAGGATTTATTAAGTTACATTTACAGCTTTAAATCCATACATTATACAACATAATATATATTTATTACTTGCACTTAAGCCAGATTTAATGTAATTACTTTACTATTCAATCTTATGCGTGTGTTTGTGAGGGTATCTATGAGTGCTTGTGTGGGTGTGGATGGTCGTGTTGATGGGTAGGTGTGTATACGTGTATATGTAAGTGTGCATGCATGAAGTTGCGTGTACGTGCAGCTGCAGTTGTGAGGTTAGTTTACATGGCGTGAGATTGATTTTTTGTACATTTAATAAATTTTCTTAAGTGCCCCCACGAGACCGCATCCACATTCACGCTGTTTTTAATGGTTAACATTGATTGCCGCCAGCGATTAACAGGCGGAACATTTTTTATTTCGCTATGTTTGTAAACTTTAAGTTCTATGTAATACTCTCCGGTCTTATCCGTGTCGATCTGTCTCGAGAAACCGTTGGCTAAGCGACGAGTGAAGTACGAATATATCGGTGAGTGTAAAGGTTTGTTACCCGCTTCGCAGCACTCGTCGTCGGAGTCAGTGCCGAACAGGTCTCTGGCCGAAGTCCGGGGAACTGCTGCGGGTGAGACGTGGGGCTTGGTTTTCTTGGATGTGGAAGGCTTCGGCGGCTCGCTCTTCCGCTTCCTGTTCTTATCGTCGATTTTCTTCACCACCGGTGCCTCCGATGTTGAACTGTCGGCACCGTCGGATAGAAACAAATCTTTGGCAAGTGTTTTCGACCTGAAAAGAAAAAATATATGCATTTAACATAGACTATGTTACTTTAACGACTGTAGTCTGATGTTAAGAAACGCCATGTCCTAAATTCGATTCCCAAACGGCTAACATTTATGTGACAGATAAATGTGGCGTTATTTATTCATACATTCAATCATTATTTTATTCATTACTTATAATTACAATTTGATTAGATGAATATTGAAATTAATGAATAAGTTATCATTCAGAATAATGAATGTTCGATCATTCTGAATAATGAATGTTCGTCAATATTCGTAAACTCAATCATTGATACATTTATTAGTTATGATTAAGTACACTTTCATTATAATATATGAATACTGAAATTAATTAATTAATTATTTATTAATAGGTTATCATTTTAATAATGAACATTAAGTAAAATGAGGCAATAAATTATGATCCTTTTTTTTTTTTGCGGGCGGTAGTTTAACAAAACACAACATTAAATTTTCCTCTTCATTAAATAGTGTATTTTAATTATATTAAATAGTTAAAAAGTTTACATTGTGTCATTGTTTGAACAAGATACTCACAAAGTCTACTTACAAGTGTTATCAATCCTTTATATGTTATAATTCAGAAGATATCACTCACTGTCCTGCTGGTTGTATCTAACACTCTCTTTCAAGCACTAATACTCTAGTATTTCTAACATGGCCAATATCAACAGTGTTATGGAAGCACAGAAGTCCTTGGAAGCAGCTCTTTTTGAGAGACTGGCCCAGTTTGATAGCCAACTGAAAGATGCAGCAACAACCCCACAGAAAGTTGGTTCACTTGCGCAGCTTCAAGAGGAATTTGTGGCCTTCAAAAAGCTGGTTTGTTCCATATTAACCCTTCTGCGGCAACAAATCAATGAGTGCAGCAAATCAGCTAGTGCAATAGATGTCTTAGAGATGAGGCATCGCAGGAAATATCTGTTAGTCAATGGTGTCAATGAAGATATTGAGGATAATCTGCCTGGCCACATTGCTAAACTGTTCCAGGAGAAGCTTGGAATCTCAGAGGTATCCACCAACAACTTCAAGGTGTGCCACAGACTTGGTCGTCCCGCGGATGGCAAGTGTCGTCCCGTTTTAATACGATTCTATGATATGGCATTAAAATCAACTGTGTGGAGGAAAAAAAATGGCTTCAAAGGCTCCTGCTATGTTGTTTCTGAATTCCTCACACATCAGAGGCAGAACTTATTCATCCAGGCTCGAAAGCTACTAGGCATGAGAAACTGCTGGACGCTAGACGGAAACGTGTACGTTAAGCTGAGTGATGGGTCTCGACGCCGTATCTCTTGTGAGGCGGAACTATTAAGTCTCCCTGAAGCGGCACTGCAACGTGACGAAGAACATCATAAAGCGACGTCTCCCCCTGGACAATCCACCACTAGTGATCCTCTTCCTAGGAATGATCGACCGAAACGAGCAGCAAGGCGTAAATGATAGTTATACTATGCACCTCTGCTGTCTTAGTTCTAGTCTGTAGGTATATAGTTTAGTTTTTGTATAATTAGTATTGGTTGCTTTGAGAATTTTGTGATTGCTACTGGTACTCGCTTTGAACATCGCATTCTTGGTTTATTTCTTTGTAAATCGGTCCATTGTGTACGCATAGTAATAATTATTGTTCTTAACTTCTTATTCTGATATCAAATTTGTCGCGGGTAAGATAAAATTTTTCACAGGTTACCTAAATAGAAATATTGCACATTGTTTTTCGTTAGTGACGTGACAGTTTCTAACAGTTGTCATAATTGACAAGTAAATGCCATTTTGTTTGTATAGGTAGCTGTCGCTCTCTATGGTCGCTCTCGTTGCCTGTGACATTGTCATGACACGTCTGGCCGCACTATACTCTTTGATAAGCGTACTCTATGGGTTCGCTATGTGTGTTAACCATAGACGGCGCGGCGTATGTAGGTAGGTCATTTACAAAAAATATTATAGATGTTATGTTCTATCGTAGACTAGTGATTTTTTTCGTAGTAGTTTTGTTTTTTTTTTTCTAATATTTATGTCTAAAATCAAAATTAGGTAAATCTTACTTCGAATATTCTTTAAATTAACCAGAATTGAATAAGCAGTATTTAATTGTATGAATACGTCACACAGCCAACATAACCCCTGGTCAATGTTATGCTGAGTCTTGGAGTCTTAAAATCTGGGAATATTAAGCCGTCAATGTTACCACCCTCATTATTATTCCCTCTCTAATTCTATTTGACCACAAATTGTTTATGTTTATTGTACCTATGTGTATTGTATTTTTCCTCTTTTCTCAAGCGAGGAGCTGTTACAGAGTTGTTCTATCCTGCTCTTTTAATTGTATATTGCATTTGATCGATGATTTGAGTACTTTGTGCATGTTAAGATAGATTCTGTAATTATGTTTTTTTTTTTTGCTTATTTTTGTCTTTGTAAAGCATTCTACACCAAAACTAAACCAGCAGGAACAGTAGTGGAAAACGATTTTTTTTTTAAGTTCCTATAATTTTTATTGTTATTAAATATATTTTTTATATATATATTATCTTATATATTAACTTATTTATACATATATATATATATATATTTCATTTGCACCTACTTCTAATCATGTCATCAATGTCAGATGATGAATCTTTTTACTCTGCCTGTGGCTATCTTACTGATACCTCCATAGACGATTCCTTTCAAGATCCTGAAACCCTGAGTGTTTTGCTAAGCAATGCTTTGGCTAGTAATCCTCTAACTCTTAACGTCTGCCATATCAACGCCCAGAGCATTGCTGCTCATCATGCAGATCTTCTTGAAACGTTTACCTCGCCCACTTCTCCCACAGTTCATGCTATCCTTATCTCAGAGTCCTGGCTTAAACCCTCCCTTCCCAGCACATCTTACAGCTTGCCTGGATATGTCTTGATCAGAAATGATCGGACCGGTAAAGGTGGTGGCGGTGTGGCGGTATATTTGCGTAGCGATTTTCACTACACGGTTGTTGACTCCTCTCCTACCGCATATGCAGCTTCACCGGAATATCTATTTATTGAAATCCAGGTCAAGCGTGATAAGGCCCTGCTGGGAGTTGTCTATTGTCCTCCCTCTATTGATTACTTCTCCAGTCTTGAGGCGGTGCTTGAGGCTCACTGTCACCGATATACACACACCATCATAATGGGTGATCTAAATACTGATCTTCTAAAAAGAACCTCTCAATGTAGCAAACTTCTTGATATTATCAAGTCGGTCAACCTCTCCATTCTTCCTTCGGGACCTACTCACCATAATCTTGACACTTCAGACTCTCAGCTTGACTTGATTATGACTTCCTCTCCTGAACATGTAACATGCCATGGCCAACTTAGTGCGCCGGGTTTCTCTCGGCATGATCTAATTTATGTATCCTACAAAATAAGGCCACCTAAATGTAAAGCGAAATATGTAAGGATGCGCTGTTTCTCCAAAATTAATAATGATGATCTTATTGAAGATATTGGCAAGGTTGATTTTGCTAGCGTGTTTGCTGGATCGACAGTGGATGACAAGGTGGCAAATTTAAACAGCATTATTGTTGCACTGTATGACAGGCATGCGCCGCTTAGGGAGGTCAAGATTAAAAAACCACCTGCGCCATGGATAACTAAAGCTGTTCGCATGGCTATGACGAGGCGTGATAGAGCTTTCCGCAAATTCAAGCGGGACAGGTGCGATGAGAACTGGACACTATATAAGATTGCTCGCAACCGCTGTAACAGTATGGTGAGAGCAGCCAAGCGTACATATATATCTGATAGCATTTCCAATTCTTCTTCTGCCGACATTTGGAAGTTTCTCCATTCCCTAGGGATTGGTAAAAGCATTGCTGATACCAAGAGCCCGTCTTTCTCTTCCAATGACTTTAACGTCCATTTCACTTCAGTACCTTCTTTCAACAATACTGTTAAATGTTCCACTATCTCCGAAATTACTTCCAAGGCTCGCTCATCACATAATGAGTTTAGTTTTTCGCCCGTGACGGTGGAGGATGCGCGCAAAATAATCACCTCTATTCAATCCAACGCGGTTGGGTATGATGGCGTTGGAAGAGTTATGGTGTTGCCTATACTACATTTCCTGCTTCCAGCTATAGCTCACATCATAAATTATTCACTTGAAACAGGGGAGTTTCCTAAACTTTGGCTCAGAGCGCTGGTCATCCCAATTCCCAAAAAAGCTAACCCCTGTGAATTAAATGAGTATAGGCCCATTTCCCTCTTACCCTACCTTTCAAAAGTTCTAGAGGCCGTCGTCCATCACCAACTATCCACACACGTCTACGAAAACAACATGCTTAGCCCTTTTCAGTCGGGATTCAGACCAGGACATAGTACGGCCACTGCTCTTTTGAAGGTAACAGAGGACATTCGCGATAGCATGGAGAGTAGAATGGTCACCGAGCTGGTCTTAATTGACTTCTCTAACGCCTTCAACATGGTAGACCATGATATTCTCCTTGCTATCCTGTCCCAACTGCGCGTCTCATCTACCGCCCGGGCATGGTTCTCTTCTTACCTACGGGGCCGCCATCAGGCAGTCAGGAGTGATGGGACCATGTCAGATTGGCGTTGTCTCTCCTCCGGGGTGCCGCAAGGTGGCATCCTCTCGCCTCTACTTTTCTCGATTTTTATCAATTCTCTCACATCCTTCCTTGGTTGCTCTTACCATCTGTACGCAGATGATCTACAAGTATATGCCTCTGCTGATGCTAACAATATTAACGATGCCATTGACAAAATTAATCTAGACTTACATAATGTCAGCGTATGGTCGCAGAAGTATGGCATTAAGGTTAACCCAAATAAATGTCAATCTATCATTGTAGGTTGCTCGCGTCAGCTAGCCAAGATAGATCACACGTCGATTGCCCCTGTTACGTTTGATGGTTCAATTATACCCTTTTGTTCACATGTTAGGGATCTTGGCATACACATTGATAGCTCGTTAAGCTGGAACGTGCAAATTAGTGAAGTTTGCCGCTCTGTCACTGCCACGTTGACGTATCTCAACCGTCTTAGAAAATTCTTGCCAATCGAAACCAAAATTTATTTAGTACAAGCGCTTATATTCCCCATCATCGACTATGGTGATGTGTGTTACGTTGATGTTAGTGAGACTCTTCTCGCCAAGCTGGATCGTCTCATAAATAGTGCCGTTCGTTTTGTTTTCTGCCTTCGCAAATTTGATCACATTTCCTCTTATCGTCATAAGCTGAAATGGCTTCATATCCGAGAACGACGGCAAATTAGATTGCTTTCAACCCTTTCTGATATCCTATTTAACATCCATGCTCCCGGATACTTGAAATCCAGATTTCAATATCTACATTCCTCCCACGCTCGTCAGCTTCGATCTGCTGACTCGTGGCTTCTTTCTATCCCGGTACACCGAACTGGGTTTGTTTCTAACTCCTTCACGGTCCAAGCCGTCCGCTCATGGAATTCCCTACCCGATAAACTGAGAAGGCCGGCTGACAGGTTCACTTTCAAGAAGAACCTCAGGGTGCACTTGATGAAACGCCACTGACTGAGCTCCTTGTAGGTATCTCTAACATTATTTTAATTATGATAGGTTGCTGATACTTACATGAAATTCATAATAAGTGGTCATGTATATATGTATATATAGGTGTATATATGTATGTATATATATAGGTGTATATATTGTATATATATATATTAAATTATGCATGTATATTTGTATGTAAGTTTGTTTATATGTATTTATTTGTGATATATTTGTTATAATAAGTAAACCGCTATTCGTGCTTATCAGTTTAGCCAAATGGTTAGCTGGTAGAGAATGCTACAGCATTAAGCTCGCCATTTGTGCCGTAATATTTATGTTATGGTGGTCAATAAAGCCTAAATAAATAAATAAATAAATAGATCCTGAAACTATTCTATTTAAATGGTCCTACCATCTAATTGAGCCTACATTTAAATGATCTTTAAGATTTCAGTAATAATATTTGTGTACTTACATTGCTGGAAGATAGATGCTGCTGCTTATGTTCTGCTGGTGAGTCCAGAAAGTATTTTGTGATCCGGGCTCCTCGAGGAGTCTCTTAAATAGTTGCAAAATCTACGTCACAGTGTTCCTTATTTGGGAACGGCGCCGGCGCAATTAAAAACGCAGCGTAAGATGTATCGGTCTTTGCGAATCAAACCCTGCACACTTTGATGATTTAATTTCTGTATCAGCATATTATTATCCTTATAGAAACGATTAAGATGTGATCTCATTACCATAAGATTAGCGATTAAGCGTTTTGTATCCAAAATCTATTTCCACATAATTTATGAAAATGCTCATAACGTAACAAGTTTAACTGCTGATTCGGCTCAATTCACAACATCTATATATTTCGATAGTGTAGCGGTAAGCAAAAAATTGTCTATAAATTTTTATAAATTAGTTAACAATTTTCATTCTTGTCTGAAAAATTTATCTTATCGGTTCACATGCTCAAGCAATTGGCTAAGAAAAGTTTACTGAGCATCTCTACATACTATAAAATATGACATCGATGGATGTAAGTATAATTGTTTTTTTGATTTGTATTATTCAAAAATTTCAAAGTGTTCAACAACCTTATCATTTGTTTACTTCACTAAATAATGTATATTAAAATATCGTTAATCTCTACTATTTATTTCAGCAAGTACCAAGCTGGGTGTATTCTCCAGTCTCTCCACCATTGATAATCAATCAGGATCTATACATGAATCCGTTTAACGGAGGCCGGTATTCTCAACCAAATCACGGAACAAAAGATTTAACGACGAGCCTCAAATATACATCGAGAGGTGCCAAGCTAATAAGGATCGAAATTTATGATGCGCATCAATTTGAAAATAAAGAAAAGTCCGTATGTAATTGTAACGCGGAACTTTGCTTGCAGCACGTAGTGAAGGATATAGCAAATGATCATGTTTATTCACAGGTGAAAGATATTGTTTTATCATTAGATACAAATAATGTTATTAGATAATTAATATGGTGATATTGGTGCTATAAGTTTATAATATTATTAGTAGAGACCGGATAATATGCATTTGCATATTTGCATATGCATTTGCATATTTAAGCCATTTTCAGCGCTAATAGCATATTTTTCCTAAGATCTAGTGATGATGCATATTATCGCTATAATTTACAGTATTTTTCGAGCGCAGTGCACTCAGCAGCCGCAAACTTAAAGAAAAGTTTGAAACCATTTTGAACAATAATCCAGGCTTTGATCATCTGTGTGAAATTGATAGTTTTATTAATGGGCCGGGGGAAAATTTGCCAGAAAATATAAGCGCTTACATAGCACCCAAGTTCAAATTTTGCCCAGTTACCTCAGTAGATGTGGAGCGATCATTTTCAACCTATAAAAATATTTTGAATGATCGAAGAAATAACCTTACCACTGAACATTTAGAACAATACTTGATTCTTAATGTTTACAAAAATATTAAATATATAACATGTTACTGTATCGATTATCGTCTATCATGGATAATTTACTAAATGTATGCTGATTTTGTAATAAAAAATCTAAAACTTATTAGTTTTTTATATTATTAAAAAACAATAAATTATAAAGATATGTACATACTTAATAAAGTAAAACTTAAAACAAGTATGTATTTACTAACAATAAACTTAAATCTAAAGGAATAATATTTACAAAAAAAAGTAGTCATTTAATGTTGCATATTCTGTCAGTTTTCGTGCATATTTCAAGCATTTTTCATGCATATTTGCATGAAAATTTCAAGCTTTTTATGTTGCATATAATCCGGTCTTTAATTATTAGCAAGCGAAAATATGTTTCTGATTGTATTGAAATGTAGTTTTTTTTCTTTTATGCAAAATATAAATTATATATAATTCATAACATTTAGTTTTATTTATAAATCTATTTATTAGATAGGTGTACCTAATAAACTCAACAAAATCAATATCATAAGATGAATCTTACAGCATACTCAACTACAATGTTAATGTTTTATTATACGAAGATTTGCGATAAAGAAAGGGCAGTTCCAAATATAATTAGCATAGCTCATGATGTGCATAAGTCTTTAGTCATAATAATATTATACAGATAATTCAAATATTCACTTCACGTCATAAAATTATATCTATCCAATGCTGATCTGACAATATTCAATTTAGGTGTACATACCTAATAAGCTCGACAACCCCAATATCTTAAGATGAGTCCTACGGCATACTCAATCACAGTGCTCAAGTATACTCCATGTAGTTAATATGTTTTATTATACAAAGATCTGTGATAAATAGAGGGCAGTTCAATTCAAAGTAAATAAAATGTACCTCTTACACTTACCCGTATTCAAAAGTATAGCTCCTGATGTGCTACGTCTTTAGTCATAATTTGCGGACTTTAAGAATTAAGATTTGATTGTTGTTTATTGTGTTCTGTTTGTCCTCCTTGAGTCTACTTTATTATTATAAAGCATCCTTCATCAATTAACCAGCAGGACCAGTCATATGAAAATTGAATTTGGTCATTTATAAATAATTGTTAATAAAAACTATATTTATTTTATGCCATTTGTAGTGTATGCGCAACCCGACGATGTCATGACACTCGCTCACCGACCGTGACCGCGTGCAGATGTGTTTGGTGTTCCGTCTACATTACAATCACGGAATGATAACGATAAACAGTGTTAGTGTTTTATTGATACATTACAAGTGGCGACGAGGATAAAACTGAGTACATACCTGTCTAAAAGGAAAAAAAGAAGAAGGAAGGTAACATTGTTATAACCTGCAAACAGTTTTTACGTATAATTTAGTTTCATATGAAATCACTTAATCATTAAGAAACAGATTTCATTTTTTAATTTAATATCTATATCAAGTGAGACGATACGTAAATAATTGTTATGGTTAAACAAATTTATTCATACCTACTATAATCTTTCACTGTAAAGGGCCATGCATCTATCAGATCTGAATAGATAAAGGCCACGCAAATACAAAAAGAGCTGTAATTACGACATGCTTAACGTAGGTATAAACCTACTACATAACCTAGGTACATTGTGCAGATGTGCAATCTTACGGTACTTGAGAACACAAATCAGTTACTTAATTGAGATAACTATTACATTTATAATACTTAAATTGATACTAATTTAGTACAAAACTGAACCATACAATTGAAGAATATGTAATAATGCTTTAATTCCAATGGAATTGTTTTTAGATATTTTAGTATGAAATTTTCGTATGTACCCTCTATTTTAGTACTATGTTTTTAGTTTGTTTCTATTTAGACGTAATTGATTGCATATTGACACTACAATGTACTCGAGGTCGTAATTACAGAAAAGGTTTTAAGCAAAAGTTCATGACGAACAAAAGGGTCTATGCACAAATTACATTAAAGGTTTTAAACCACGCAAAAGTAGTACGAGATAATCTCGTCAAAAAGGCTATGCGGTCATGAGACTGTTACATTATGTAAAGAGCCACGCAAAAAGTAGTACGAGATAATCTCGTCAAAAAGGCTATGCGGTCATGAGACTGTTACATTATGTAAAGAGCCACGCAAAAAGAAGTACGAGACAATCTCGTCAAAAAGGCTATGCGGTCATGAGACTGTTACATTATGTAAAGAGCCACGCAAAAAGTAGTACGAGATAATCTCGTCAAAAAGGCTATGCGGTCATGAGACTGTTACATTATGTAAAGAGCCACGCAAAAAGAAGTACGAGACAATCTCGTCAAAAAGGCTATGCGGTCATGAGACTGTTACATTATGTAAAGAGCCACGCAAAAAGTAGTACGAGATAATCTCGTCAAAAAGGCTATGCGGTCATGAGACTGTTACATTATGTAAAGAGCCACGCAAAAAGAAGTACGAGACAATCTCGTCAAAAAGGCTATGCGGTCATGAGACTGTTACATTATGTAAAGAGCCACGCAAAAAGTAGTACGAGATAATCTCGTCAAAAAGGCTATGCGGTCATGAGACTGTTACATTATGTAAAGAGCCACGCAAAAAGAAGTACGAGACAATCTCGTCAAAAAGGCTATGCGGTCATGAGACTGTTACATTATGTAAAGAGCCAAGCAAAAAGTAGTACGAGATAATCTCGTCAAAAAGGCTATGCGGTCATGAGACTGTTACATTATGTAAAGAGCCACGCAAAAAGAAGTACGAGACAATCTCGTCAAAAAGGCTATGCGGTCATGTGACTGTTACATTATGTAAAGAGCCACGCAAAAAGTAGTACGGTGATCCGACATTTGACGACCCTGTAGCTTAGTTGGTAGCAACCCTGCCTGCGACGTGAGGGGTCCCGGGTTCGATTCCCGGCCGGGCAGATAAATATTTGTGCTCGGGTCATGGATGTAATTGTAATGTGTTATATGTGTAGTCCATGCCACCCACGACACAAGTACATAGTAACCTACTGCGGGGGTATGAGTGTGTTAGCGTTTATTATTATTATTATTTGTCGGCACTTGTAGGGTAAAATGGAAGAGGGCATTTGAAACTTGAAATAAATGAAATAGTTACTTTGCTCCAAAAGAAAGTCGAATTTATGAAAGACTAGCATTTACCCGCAGCTTTGCTTGCAGAACTTGTATTCCAAAATAAATTTGCCTACAACTGCGCTGTCCCCTGTTACCCATCGCAACTGTACACACGCTCTAAAGCTGTTGTTACCCTCGTGTTTCAGTCGTGGTCTTGTTAAAGACGGATTGTTGTTATTACGTCAATATTAATGGTACGTTTCCACCAATATAAACAAGCGTGTACGAATCGACGCGAGTCCACTGCATATAATGTATGTGTACTTACGCACAAAAGTGTACTCACAGATGTGCGCGAACAATTCTAAAATAATGTTCGAACACAATTTGAAATTGGCCGCATGAGTCGACCAGCGTGAACATCTGTGTCGTGCACTGGTGGAGTCGCATCTTAACATCAACCAATACCTTATTAAAATTATTTGAAGATTTAAAGATTTTTCTTGTGTATTATATAAAACAATGAAGCACAATTGAGAATCATTCGTAAACAATCCGTTTAAAAGTTAAGTAAACATTATGTGGAAAAAAACATATATTTATATCACACGAAAGTGAGATGATCGTTGATGGATTGATTTTACTATACTTATCAACAGAACCAACAACCAACATTATAAACACGATTCAACTTCTCTTTTGGGTTACTGAGTTGTATGTTTTGACTCCAAAAGACTTCACCAGATCCTGAAATGGTCAACGATGAACTGGGTGTAGGTACAAGGGTGCGCAATGTTTTAAAAGGAAAAGACCAATATCTTGTAGACATACTTTAATCCTCCTAACTTTAATGCTCCTCTGAGTCAAGGAGTGCATAGTTGACGTCGAGTCATATCATCAGATGTTGAAATGGTCAATGGTGGCCTGGTTTTGCATGGTTTATATCTTTAATCACTTTATAATAAACTTTATAACTCGTAACTACCTCTAAGTAGAAAGGCACATGGGTAATAATTTATTATTTACATATAATTGTATTACTTATGTTGTGTACTTTCTGTTGGTAGTGCAAAACAAAAAAAAAATAGTGAATAAAACACACTTTAGTTGCTTCTTTTCGTTAAGGAATAGCATAGGTATTAAACCCAGGGGACGACATTAAACCCTGACCTATTAAGACCATCAGTGTATGCTACATCTATGATTAAGACAGACTTTGGCTAATGACTGACAATTATTTCTTTGTATTAAATTTTCTAGATTTTTTATTATACAGAACAATAAAGTCAATAAAAGTTGACTAACTAAAAAAAAATGTTTTATTTTCCAAAATAATAATTTGAAGTGTTAGCGGTATTCAGTCTGGGTGGATAAAACAGTTAAGTACCGCGATAGTTTGTTGACAACCTTTAATATTGTGTAACGCCATCTATTATTATCACCATCGAGAACTAAGACAAGAACTGGTAAATGTTGGGAGGGGAAAGTGCCCTCTAGGTCTGGCTATAAATGGTGCAAGAGCTATGGCTCGAGATCATTCCACTCAGTGACAAGTCGAGGTAGTCAATTCATCTAGTAATTACCATTGTACCCCGTGCTATAGAACGTATTGTTATGGTATATTATGGAGTTGCTTACATCAGAAGAGTGTTCTAACCTTACCTACGTCCCACACGTGGCTGGTTAAATTATTTAAGGTTTTCAGATCATTTTAGGTTACTGAGATCCACAAATAGTAAAGAGGTGTAATCACTACTTCATGATGGAATTTGAGGATTTTCATGTAAATGGCAAGTTTGAACACAACTTAGGTAATATGTAAGGATTTTAAAGTAGAACGGCGAGTATGGTATGTTTAATTATTATCATTTATGGTGGAACAATTCACATTTTGATGATTGGTTTAAAATTTAAATGATGCGACGACGGTCAAGTTCTATTGATAAAGAAGTCGTTTATTTATAGTTTATTGGTTAAATTTGTTTTAAAAGTGAAATAAATTATAATTTTCGTTACTTCTATTTACTGTGACGTGTTGTTTTGAGGTTATCTCACGCATTGCGATGCAACGCGCATCTCGATCTGTTGTTCTAGTAAAGTTTCGAAGACATACGAGTCGTTCCTATGAAACGGCGGCGATGGTGAGCAAAGGCAGCGATATAATAACCTGCGCGTTGGGTGTAACATAACCGACGGCTGCGCCTGCGCGAGTCCTGAAATACGTTTGTTAACGCTGTCGAGTGAAGCAATGGTAACCTCTCTAGCATTATGGATGGATGGTATAACCTCGTACCCCAGGTGACCCGTATTGTTCAGTCTATTTTATTTCTTGTGACATTAGCTATTTGCAAAATAACTTTACGCTACTTGCTTTGAAATGCGTAAGAGGATAAAACCAGACAGGCATATTGCATTAAAAGTGATATACCTAATACGTCACAGTAGTTTTGTGAAATCGCTTTTTAATAAAATAGAAATAATTCATAAATAAATCGTTTAGTATAAAGGGATTTGGATGTAGTTAGTAAAATACAAAAACTTTATTTTAATTGCTTCAAACTGACAACCTTTGACGTCTTACATAATTATGGATGTACGGTTAGAACTTGTTACGCTTAAGTGAAGCTATGCTATGCTCTTTAAGCAGCAAAAACTACCCACGGTATATAAGGCGAACCTGGAACACTTAAAAGAGCATAGCATCTTGGAAAGTGCAGGCGGCTTCACTAACATCAAAAAAAAAATATGCAAGACGTGTATCATTAAATTTCCATTTGTGTATGTTGATATCCTAATCACCTATTAACATTTCGTGTTTTATTATTGCATATGGACTCCCAGAGTGCCTGAGGCAGGCACCGTGCATGATGGCCGGGTCGGTGATTGGAAAACGAGAGGTCGACACCATCATCCTCTGCTGATGAAGAATGGGTTATAAAATGGTCGAATGAAAGAAAAGGGAAAGGGGATGGTGACCTAAAAAGAAAAGCAATAACCCCACTACACATACAGTCACTGTTGTGGCTTGTGGCGATGTTAATATTTGGAACGATGATATAAGAATATCGTCCAAATATAGTTAATTTGAAAAGTTTATGATTCATGTATGATTCATGGACTGTGGTTGATAAAATTCTACTAATGATAATTTTGAATTTATAATATACATAATATATTACATTAAATTATTTACGTTTAACTTGGTTTACATGTTAACTTGTATTTTAAATAAGTAAGAAAATGTAATATTATGATTTAAGTGTAATCTTTAAAAAATCTAAAATAAACGAGGGATGTAGTGTATGCGCAACCCGACGATGTCATGTCACTCGCTCACCGACCGTGACCGCGTGCAGATGTGTTTGGTGTTCCGTCTACATTACAATCACGGAATGATAACGATAAACAGTGTTAGTGTTTTATTGATACATTACAATACAGAACAATAAAGTCAATAAAAGTTGACTAACTAAAAAAAATGATTTTTTTCCAAAATAATAATTTGAAGTGTTAGCGGTATTCAGCCTGGGTGGATAAAACAGTTAAGTACCGCGATAGTTTGTTGACAACCTTTAATATTGTTTAACGCCATCTATTATTATCACCATCGAGAACTAAGACAAGAACTGGTAAATGTTGGGAGGGGAAAGTGCCCTCTAGGTCTGGCTATAAATTGTGCAAGAGCTATGGTTCGAGATCATTCCACTCAGTGACAAGTCGAGGTAGTCAATTCATCTAGTAATTACCATTGTACCCCGTGCTATAGAACGTATTGTTATGGTATATTATGGAGTTGCTTACATCAGAAGAGTGTTCTAACCTTACGTCTCACACGTGGCTGGTTAAATTATTTAAGGTTTTCAGATCATTTTAGGTTACTGAGATCCACAAATAGTAAAGAGGTGTAATCACTACTTTATGATGGAATTTAAGGATTTTCATGTAAATGGCAAGTTTGAACACAACTTAGGTAATATGTAAGGATTTTAAAGTAGAACGGCGAGTATGGTATGTTTAATTATTATCATTTATGGTGGAACAATTCACATTTTGATGATTGGTTTAAATGATGCGACGACGGTCAAGTTCTATTGATAAAGAGGTCGTTTATTTATAGTTTATTGGTTAAATTTGTTTTAAAAGTGAAATACATTATAATTTTCGTTACTTCTATTTACTGTGACGTGTTGTTTTGAGGTTATCTCACGCATTGCGATGCAACGCGCATCTCGATCTGTTGTTTTAGTAAAGTTTCGAAGACGTACGAGTCGTTCCTATGAAACGGCGGCGAGGGTGAGCAAAGGCAGCGATATAAGTACTCGTAATAACCTGCGCGTTGGGTGTAAACATAACCGACGGCTGCGCCTGCGCGAGTCCTGAAATACGTTTGTTAACGCTGTCGAGTGAAGCAATGGTAACCTCTCTAGCATTATGGATGGATGGTATAACATCGTACCCCAGGTGACCCGTATTGTTCAGTCTATTTTATTTCTTGTGACATTAGCTATTTGCAAAATAACTTTACGCTACTTGCTTTCAAATGCGTAAGAGGATAAAACCAGACAGGCATATTGCATTAAAAGTGATATACCTACCTAAGTCACAGTAGTTTTGTGAAATCGCTTTTTAATAAAATAAAAATAATTCATAAATAAATCGTTTAGTATAAAGGGATTTGGATGTAGTTAGTAAAATACAAAAACTTTATTTTAATTGCTTCAAACTTACAACCTTTGACGTCTTACATAATGATGGATGTACGGTTAGAACTTGTTACGCTTAAGTGAAGCTATGCTATGCTCTTTAAGCAGCAAAAACTACCCACGGTATATAAGGCGAACCTGGAACACTTAAAAGAGGATAGCATCTTGGAAAGTGCAGGCGGCTTCACTAACATCCAAAAAAAAATTATGCAAGACGTGTATTATTAAATTTCCATTTATGTATGTTGATATCCTAATCACCTATTAACATTTCGTGTTTTATTATTGCATATGGACTCCCAGAGTGCCTGAGGCAGGCACCGTGCATGATGGCCGGGTTGGTGATTGGAAAACGAGAGGTCGACACCATCATCCTCTGCTGATGAAGAATGGGCTATAAAATGGTCGAATGAAAGAAAAGGGAAAGGGGATGGTGACCTAAAAAGAAAAGCAATAACCCCACTACACATACAGTCACTGTTGTGGCTTGTGGCGATGTTAATATTTGGAACGATGATATAAGAATATCGTCCAAATATAGTTAATTTGAAAAGTTTATGATTCATGTATGATTCATGGACTGTGGTTGATAAAATTCTACTAATGATAATTTTGAATTTATAATATAAGTACATAATATATTACATTAAATTATTTACGTTTAACTTGGTTTACATGTTAACTTGTATTTTAAATAAGTAAGAAAATGTAATATTATGATTTAATTGTAATCTTTAAAAAATCTAAAATAAACGAGGGATGTAGTGTATGCGCAACCCGACGATGTCATGACACTCGCTCACCGACCGTGACCGCGTGCAGATGTGTTTGGTGTTCCGTCTACATTACAATCACGGAATGATAACGATAAACAGTGTTAGTGTTTTATTGATACATTACACCATTTATATTTATTTATTTATACTTTTCGGAGACACTAGTCAGGATGGTGGTATAATGCTCCGATCATCAGGTTGTAAGGTGAAAATAAAACACAGTGGGCGTTCAATACGTGTCTTCATGATTTAAATTGGCTTACAGGTTACACAGCTTAACTTAATTTGATAAAAGCTTTTAGGTTATGTTAAAACGTGATACGACTGAAATACACTTAGAGAAACGTTATGCCGTCGGGCATAGGTACAACGCAGTATAGGATTTTATTACAAAGTACACTAGTTAACTTAATGCGACCGTTCAGCTCGACGTCTGCTCGAGAAGTCCCCGCTCTTCGTAGCCGACTCCACAGGTGCCCTCTGTTGGGTTCCCCCTCCGATATCCCATCGAGACACGTTTACAATTCGTACAGTGTTGCCATTTAAATTACAGTTCCGGATTTACGTTTTATTCAAAGTTTAATGATTTATTTAGTTTGATTTTAATCTAATTTTATTTCCGTCTCCGACACGGTCATTGTGACTAGCACACGTCCTCGTGTGATGCCTTTTACTTTAGGTTACAACAAAGCTCTAATTTTATTTTATTCAGCAAAAGCTACTAATTTTAAACGAGGCTACAAATTAATTTGAACAACAAGTTTTTAGATTACTTAAAATTTCTTTTATTGAACGCCAAGTTTTTGTTTTAAGTTTTTTTTTTGCATTTATTTTTAGCCCTAACTACCTACACTCCCGCCGCGCCGTTTCCGGTGTCGCTATGGAGAAGAAGACGGCTAAACAAACTCCATAACATGACACTTGTTTAGAGCAAAATTACCAAATTTATTATTAACGCGGGTTTGTTTTTAACGTTTAACGCAATACGTCGTCGTACAATCGTCGTAAAACTGGATGACTCGATCGGCTGTGGTGTCGGAATTTACCTGTAACAATAAACACAAACGAAAGTATCTCTTAAAGCTCGGCCCTTCCTGACGTAAGTGGGCAGGGAATAAAAACAACCTTATCAAATCATTAGAAATTTTGAAGATCATAACAGATTATTTCTCTCAAAGGCCAAAGCTGACATGTCGATCAACACCCATACTCATTCAAATAATAGGTAACTCATTGAAATATTGCAGTGCTCGCACCCTGACCTCCATCCGGTCCTGATCATCACCCTTATAACCTCCATCCAGTTACAAGCAACAACCCAATAGGCAACCTCTATCCAGTCATCCCCGCATGCAACCTCCATCCGGTTACAAACACTACACTACCCCGATGATCATTTCGAGCTTTTATCAAAAATAATCTTAAAAAGGTTTGTTCAACATGTCGCTTTATTTATCCTATCACATTACAGATTAATCCAAAACAAACTACATTTCTCATTAAAGCTACTTTTCTTAAAAAGTTATCATTTCTCAAACAGGTTGACTTATCGAACGATACTCAAGTACAATCATGCACTTCTCTCAAAAATAACAACCGTATACATAGCTCTCATCTGCATGCAACGTCCATCCACCAATAACAGCACAGAACACTTCTTTCCAGTGCTCGTATAAGGGCCATGCATTTTTCAAAGTAACAACACCATTCAATTACAATTTCAAAAGTTCCGTTCGACAAGTTGACCGAAAACTAAATCTCTCAAAAATAGTCTTTTACCAAGTGAACTACGTCTCGAAAAGAAAAGTTAATTTACTACTTCTTTAAGCTATTACAAAACAAGTATGAACGATACAGATCACCTGTTGCGCTGCGTCCGATCTGCGGCTACCAGTTGCCAGAGCTTCCTCCTTTAATGTCACACGAACGAACTCCAGGTAGCCCACGAGTGCACGCACGTGATAGAATATACACATTCTTAATGTAATTGCTTTTAATTATATCTTAATAATTTAGTTGCAATTATAACTACTGTTATTTTATTTGAAACAAATGGATTTTTCTGACTCACTTAATAGATAAAGTATTAATCAAATAACAATAGAAATAGATTATTTTTATATACAAGTACGTATTTCCAAAACAATTTAAAATGGGAACAAAATCGTTAATATTCAGATGATGAATTATGTAAATGAGTAATAAAGTTATACGAATATAGAACACATTTCTCTTTTAAACACCATTAACTTGTGTCACTAATTGTAGTGAGCGCCATCTGTCGGTTCCAGATAATACTTTCTAACAAAATCTAATTGTGTCGCTAGTTGTACCTATTGCCACATGTCGATTATAATACTGTTAAAATAAATAAATAAGAAAATACATGTTATGATAATTAAAAGGTCCTTTAAAATTAATTTCTAATTTGTTTGTACTTTATTACGATATTATTAGGAATTTATATTCAGTTTTGTACTGTGACGTTTATTACATCAACTGACTTGGTCGGTTGACAGTTTGAAGGATATAAATACAACGACTTGGTCGTGGTTTGGGCAATTCTTGGTTGACTTTGGAAGGGAGCAGACCACCAGTACAAGTTAAGTAGATTTCTTTTTATTATAATTTTCTTATTACGTATTACGTATTTAGTTATGGTTTTAATTATTAAATAATAATAACTATTATTATTATTATATTGTATTGCTATTGCTATTTTATTTTACAGTTGAAATTGAAATGAAACGAGATTGAAAAGAACTAATTTTAATGTAATTATATCGTTATTCTGCCAGTTACATAAGTTATTATTTTTACATGAGGTGTCATTATGTACATTATATAATTATGGTGATTAAGTTTTCTTCCAAAGGTATTAAGAAAGAAAATCTAAAATAAAGTATAACCTTGGTCATAAATATTTGCATTTTCATTTCACTTATATTACCTTTGATAAACTTATGGTTAAAATGTTTTTGAAATATAAGTTATTACAAGCTTTTATTGCATTTTTACCTACACATACTATACTTTCTCTAGTTTATTAATTTATTTCATATATATTGATACAATTTAAATACAATATTTCTATCAATAACCTATATTATTTTTTAATAGTTTTATATTAATTTACACGCAGCCGTCGATTCGGCTCCAGACAACACATGTGTAACCTGCGTGTGCTGCTGCCTGTGCATCCTCGAAAACTTATCTGAAAACAGAACGATGCACATTGCATCGCCACATGTGAGATTACTTCAAAACTCATTGGTTTCACAAAGTAAATTAAAACCAATCGAAGTGTGCTGCACTTGTAAAAATAATTGGGGAACTGATTGTACCCAACTGCTACTTTAATTAAAAATTTCACTAAACTTCCACAAACTGCTATTGATTTTTTTTTCAGCAAATAGAAAATGATGAAAGATTTTAATTGTTATCTTTTGTCACTGTTCATTAATTGCAAGACACAACAAAAGGTCATATTTTCACAAGGAACGAAAATAAAATGGAGGTTATAAAACTCCAACACACCAGGTGTAATAAAATAAAAGTCATACCAAAAACGCCGTTTCACTTTTACCTCGTTTCATGTTACCACAACTAGGTGATGTCACCCTTGGTTCCAGACAGGTCAGACAAGGTCTTGGTCTCCAGTTCCTTATAACCTAGAAACGCTTCCTAAACGCATCATAAATCCGACGTAAACACTTACGCCGACTTTATTTATTTCGAAAATATAGTGACTAAAGCGGGTAAGAATCCAACTAATTCGTCTGTAATAACTCTAACGACAATGTTTTGGATCATTAGATAACGCTTACACAATATTTAAAATTAACAATGAACTACGCGGGTATTTAGAATATCGAAATTATTTTGTCACATAGTAAATAAAACTTTGAAAATTGTATTGTGTTTCACTTTTAAAACAACGCGAACTAATGAGCAACTAATTCGATCGACGTCACCAATGAACAACCAAACCGTTCACTTTAAAAAAAACTAGCTTACGCTTTTATTTTTATTATTGTTGTAGGCTTTTATTATCGTTGTAGGTACTCGATAAATGGAATACTTCGTCAAATTGAGCACAAAAACTATTTTGTGTGTGTTTATCTTTCTCCAATTAATCCTTTTCAGCGTTAAGCGGCGCACCAAATAACCGAAAACCAAAATAACTATCACGAACATTACACGTTTGATAAAAGTCACTGCTCTGTGCGTCATATCTCGTTATCAATTAAAAATTGTACCAATACGGAATGCATAATAAAATGCCTGACTTTAAAACGTTTGTTTTTCTTTTTCGACCAGACAAAATCTAATCTATGTACCCCCTTTATCTTTAACAATTTTATGAACGTAAATTAATTATTACTGTAACCAAATCACAAATGGATTGCAAAACAACATTGATAACAAAATCGCCACTAATTCATTACACGTAAATTCTACAGCCATGAGCCAAGTACCATCGTCGTTATCATAACCAAAACTGTACGCGTACTCTACCAAAATAACAAGTTACACTTGAGTTTATTGAAACTGAAACTTCCGAGTACGAATGACCTCTATCGCCACGGCCCTCCCGCCGAACAGTACGCATATCCATCTCGTGGATAGCACGTGTACAGCACTCCTGCTGCTACACGATACGGTCTAAATAGACCACGACCTCGGCCAGAGTTAAACGCACACCGCGCACCCACGGACTACTCGATTTTCCTCGAGAGACACCGATTTCTACCGGGCTACGACTACGAAATAACTACTGGTACGGTCGAACTCACTACGGCCGATAGAGTCATTCACGGGTCGCACGGATTTTCCGTGGTCTAACCTGGACCCGACCAACCGAAGTCAGAATTCACGGGTCGCACGGATTTTCCGTGGTCTAACCTGGACCCGACCAACCGAACTCAAGATTCATCACCATTACTCGACTCAAATTCACTTTTTATATCACAACACTTCAAATGGTACTTAGCCCTTGGGCATTCTAACAAACTAACCACAAATCTACCCACATTAAACTTCAACAAAATGATCGCATGATAAAAGTGTGTTCCGATGTTGTACTTGGTTAAATTACACTAAAATCCAAGGGTGTAACTTTCCCTTCATAATAAAAACAGAGGTCATAATAAAAACGATTTCTTTTGTTTTTCAGCGATTAAACATCAAAATAAGATTACAATGAGGAGCGATTTGTTTTAATTACGGAGCTGCCTTAAATGATTTTATTGCCGGAAATCGATGTCTTTATTTTCACTCACGATTATCAAACAAACTACACACACAATATAGTTTACACAAAAATTAAAATTTAAGCAATGAAATTGTATCACCTCAGACGTAATGGAATAAAAATAATGCCATACCCAAACTCGCGGTCTTACTTCAAAGCTTTACCAAAGTTCGACGCCACATTCCATCTACGCCATGTGAGATGTAATGGCACATGGCAACTCACTTGCCATTTATGGATCCAGTTATCACCTGAAAATCGCAACCTGAAAATCTGAAAATTGTAACTTGAAAACCCACAGTGAGTTCTTTATCCCAACTTCTGATTTCGGAGACACTAGTCAGGATGGTGGTATAATGCTCCGATCATCAGGTTGTAAGGTGAAAATAAAACACAGTGGGCGTTCAATACGTGTCTTCATGATTTAAATTGGCTTACAGGTTACACAGCTTAACTTAATTTGATAAAAGCTTTTAGGTTATGTTAAAACGTGATACGACTGAAATACACTTAGAGAAACGTTATGCCGTCGGGCATAGGTACAACGCAGTATAGGATTTTATTACAAAGTACACTAGTTAACTTAATGCGACCGTTCAGCTCGACGTCTGCTCGAGAAGTCCCCGCTCTTCGTAGCCGACTCCACAGGTGCCCTCTGTTGGGTTCCCCCTCCGATATCCCATCGAGACACGTTTACAATTCGTACAGTGTTGCCATTTAAATTACAGTTCCGGATTTACGTTTTATTCAAAGTTTAATGATTTATTTAGTTTGATTTTAATCTAATTTTATTTCCGTCTCCGACATACTTATATTTATATCTTTAAAACTATATACACACATTACTTTACTTTAATATGTCGGACAATGACTCTTTTTATTCTGCCTATGAATATTCTAACACATCCAGCGACGATTCTTTTCAGGATCCCGAAACTTTAGGTGTTCTGTTAAGTAATACATTAAACAACAACCCTTTATCTCTCAACGTCTGTCACCTTAATGCACAAAGCATACCTGCGCATCTCTCTGACCTTCTGGATACATTTACTTCTCCCACTTCACCGCTAGTGCACGCTATCCTCATCTCCGAGGCTTGGCTCAAACCTTCCCTTCCCAGCACTTTCTGCAGCTTGCCTGGATTTGTCCTACTTAGGAATGATCGAACTGGTAAAGGCGGTGGAGGTGTGGCGATATACTTGCGAAGTGATCTCCGGTATAAAATTATTGATTCGTCACCCTCCGCTTACTCTGCCTCGCCTGAATATCTTTTTATTGAAATCCAGGTAAAGCGCGCGAAAGCTCTGCTTGGAGTTGTTTATTGTCCCCCCTCTATTGACTACTTCTCCAGTCTTGAAGCGGTCCTTGAAACTCACTGTCCACAATACACGCACCACATCATAATGGGTGATCTTAATACTGATATTCTAAAAAAATCCTCTCAATGTAGTAAACTTCTTGATATAATCAAGTCAACCTTTCCATTCTTCCTTCGGGACCTACTCATCATAACCTTGATACTTCCGACTCCCTGCTTGACTTGATTTTTACTTCCTCTCTTGAACATGTATTATGCCATGGCCAACTCAGTGCACCCGGATTTTCAAGGCATGATTTGATTTATCTCTGCTATAAATTAAGGCCACCTAAGCTAAAAGCGAATGTGGTCAGGATGCGCTGTTTCGCTAGGATTAACGAAGACGATCTAGTGAAAAACATTCGTGAAGCAGACTTCTCTAGCGTTTATGCTGGATCAACAGTGGATGATAAGGTGTCTCGGTTAAATAGTATTATTATAGCACTGTTTGACAAGCATGCCCCGCTTAGAGAGGTTAGATTAAAAAGGGCACCGGCTCCATGGATAACAAAGGCAGTTCGCATGGCAATGACTCGACGTGACAGAGCATTTCGCAAATTCAAACGTGACAGGTGCGAAGAGAACTGGTCATCATATAAGGTTGCACGCAACCGGTGCAACAGGATGGTGAGAGCGGCCAAACGTGCGTACATTGCGGATAACATATCCAATTGTTCTTCCGCCAACATATGGAAGTTCCTCCGTTCTCTCGGGTTTAATAAAAATGCCGCCGATTCTAACAAGCCTTCCTTCTCGCCTGATGACTTTAATGTCCATTTTACTTCCGTACCTTCTTTCAACACTATGGTTAAATGCTCCACGATTTCTGAAATAACTTCCATGGCTCCTCCGTCTGGAACTGATTTTAGTTTTTCTCCTGTGACTCTAGATGAGACGCGTAAAGTGATTTCTTCAATCAAGTCCAACGCGGTGGGGTACGATGGTGTGGGGAGAATAATGGTAATGCCTATACTTCAATTCCTACTTCCCGCTATAGTTCACATAATTAATTATTCATTATTAACAGGGGTATTTCCTAAACTTTGGCTTAAAGCGCTCGTGGTCCCACTTCCGAAATCTGCTAACCCCTTTGAAATTAAGGAGTATAGGCCTATTTCTATCTTGCCATATTTGTCCAAAGTGTTAGAAGCTGTTGTTCATCGACAGTTTTCTTCTCATGTTTATAAATACCCACAATTTGCTTAGCCCATTACAGTCGGGTTTCAGACCTGGGCATAGCACTACCACCGCCCTTTTGAAGGTCACGGAGGACATTCGGGGTGGCATGGAGAATAAAATGGTCACCGTGCTGGTCCTGATTGACTTTTCTAACGCCTTCAACATGGTAGATCATGATATTCTCCTTGCTATCCTATGTCATCTGCGCGTCTCAGCTACAGTCCAGGATTGGTTCTCCTCATACCTTCGGGGCCGCCAACAGGCAGTCAGGAGCGATAGGATTTTGTCTGATTGGCGTAGTCTCACCTCCGGGGTGCCTCAATGTGGCATCCTCTCTCCATTGCTGTTTTCTATCTTTATCAACTCTCTTACCTCCTACCTTGGTTGCTCTTACCATCTCTATGCAGATGGCCTGCAGATGCTAGATGGCCTCTGCTGCTGCTAGCGATATCCAAACTGCAGTCGATAGAATTAATCTCGATCTGTCCAGCGTCTGCACGTGGTCGCAAAAATTTGGCATTAAGGTTAACCCTTCCAAATGCCAATGTATCGTTGTTGGTAGTTCACGGCAGCTAGCGAAGATTGATTTCACCTCGGTTGCACCTGTCATGTTTGATAACTCTGTAATCCCTTTTAGCTCAAGTGTGAAGGATCTTGGAATTCATATTGATTGCTCGCTAAGCTGGAGCATGCAAGTGAGTGAAGTCTGCCGTTCTGTCACTGCCACGCTAACGTTTCTTAATCGTTTGAAAAATTTCTTGCCTATCAAGACTAAAATATGTCTCGTACAAGCGCTCATTTTCCCGATCATCGATTATGCTGATGTGTGCTGTGTTGATGTCAGTGAGACTCTTCTAGCCAAGCTGGATCGTCTCATAAACAGTGCCGTACGCTTTGTCTTCTGCCTTCGCAAGTTTGATCATGTTTCCTCATAATATCGTCGTAAGCTTAAATGGCTTCATATCCGGGAGCGACGGCACATTAGACTACTTTCTACCCTTTCTACTATTCTCTTTGACTCCCGCACTCCTGATTATTTGAAATCCAGATTTCAATTCTTATCTTCCTCTCATGATCGTCAGCTTCGGTCTACTGATTCCCTTCCCCTTTCTATCCCGCTTCATCGATCTGGTTTCATCTCCAACTCCTTTGCGGTCCAAGCTGCTCGGCGGTGGAATGCTCTTCCTGAACAATTGAGAAGACCAGCTAACAGGTTTATCTTTAAAATGAAACTAATGGCACACCTGTTAGAAAGTTGCTGAAATTTAATCCGTATGTCTGACATTATTCATATTCGTTATTTATCTATTAGATATAATATGTTATGTATATTTATATATGTATATATTCATAAGTATATATGTATTTGTATATATATTTATACGTATGTATTTGTATATGGATTTATATTTATAATAAGATTAATTTATATACACATTATAATCTTTTATACTTTTGTATATGTTTCATTTTCCATTCCTTAAATTATTTTATTTATACCGCTCGTCGTGTTTCTCTGTTTGGCCTAATGGTTAGCTGGTAGAGAATGCACCTAGCATTAAGCTCGCCATTTTGTACCGTAATATGCGTTTATTGTGGTCAATAAAGTTCTAAATAAATAAATAAATAAACAATCAGATGATTCAAATATTCGCTTCACGTTACAACTTACAAAATTAAAACGATCCCATGCTGATCTGATAATATTTAGTCTTAGATGAACGAAAACAATCCTTACTAATATTATAAATGTGAAAGTGTGTTTGTTTGTTTGTTTGTTTGTGACGCTTTCACGTCGCAACAAAGCTATTATATGGTAAGGTTTATGTGTGTGGGGATAGTTAGGAGGGTGGAGAGTGACGTAGGCTACTTTTTACCGCGGAAAAACATCCCATTCCCATGGGAAGATCGATGTTTTGTTAGTTGCTAGATATTTATTTTCGGAGTTGCCAATAGATGGCGTTAACAAAATTCATTTGCAAGTTCTGAATTACGCTATCAAATACTACATGTAATTTACTTAAGTCAAATGTAATAGGCTACTTTAGCTCTGCCTCGAGAACTCCCCGCTCCGGCTGTGTTCAGTGTACCGCCCGCCCGCTGGCACTATCCTGTTGGATGATGTCCGCAAGTTGCTGGACTCGCCGACACCGGTGGTGGGCGCGGGCGACTGGAACTGCCTAGCCTAGCCTAGTGGAATAGCCTAGCTGCCAACAGAAGTGGAAGGCTACTTTTTGATGCCGCTGAACAGCACGGCTACACTGTCGAGTGTGTTGCACACCGTTACCGCGGCTCTGAATAAGAGAGAACGCGTGTGTGCAGTATTCCTCGACATGGAAAAGGCGTTCGACCGTGTTTGGCACGAAGGCTTTCTCTACAAGATTTCGCAGCCGTCGGCGCCCCGGAGTGCCGTTAAGATGATCTCCAGTTTCCTCGAAAATAGAAGCTTCAGAGTAGTGGTTGAAGACGCCGAATCCACCGAGCGTCCGATCGCAGCCGGCGTCCCGCAAGGGAGTTGCTTGTCTCCGGTCTGCTACGCCTGATACACCGACGACATCCCGACGGCAGGGGGGCGTCGCTTGCCCTGTATGCCGATGACGTGGCGTACATCACCACGTCGCTGAATAGAACCCACGCCATCGTCAAGATGCAGCGTCCGCTTGATGCCCTCCCCGAATGGCTCGCCGCGTGGAGACTGTCGGTGAATGTCGGGAAGACGCAGGCCTTGAACATAGGAGGATACCTCAACAGGCGGGACCCTACTCTGGAGCTTCACGGACAAGATATCCAATGGGCCCCACAGGCCAAATACCTGGGGGCAAAATCGACGGAAGACTTTCGATGAAGCCATAGGTTACGAAAGCCGTCGCGAATTCCAGAAGCGCGATGGCAGAAACCAGTGCTCTCCTCGAGCCTCCCTCTCGGACTAAGCTCGGGGTCTACAAGACCTAAATCAGATCCCGCCTCACGTACGCGGCACCGGCGTGGTACGCGCTCGCCAGCGAACTGCAGCGCAAGAGGATGCGCGCGGTTCAGGCGATTGCGCTCCGCCGGCTGACTGGTGCGCCGAGGTACGTCAGGAACGCCGTCATCCAGAGGGACCTTCGAGTCGAGAGCCTGGACGACTTCATCGAGAGATTGGCTCGCAACATGTTCGGGCGTGTCGACGCGTCGCGGTTCCCGCATCTGCAGGACCTGGTGCCGCTCCACACCCGTCCACTGGACCGCTGGGCCTTCCCACGCGACTTGCTGGTTGCGCGGGACGGGCCTAGCACTGACTGATACTGGGGCTTCGTAAGTCGTCGCCCGGCGCTGATCGGCTCCTGCTGGGCTTCCCACCAGCGGGATTCACCCGGTAGGGCCTCGATCGCCTGGGCGGCGCGAAGATGAACCCCATCCCGTTTAAGACTCTGTGGCCTGTAAAAAGGCCACCACTCACCGGACTTGACCTATTGGTTAACCACAGATGGACAACCAAGGGCCTTAGGGCCCAACCCAAGGACCAGCCCGTTTTAACGGGCCGCGAGAGACCCCCAAAGGGGAACTAACTGTCCCGAGGGCTCCACACACCTCAGACAGAGTGGAGTGAAGAGAGCGAGTAGTAGGCTACTTTTTAGCCTAAATTCCTACGGGAGCGAGACCTACGCGGCTGTTACCTACGGGTCCCGAAGCGAAGCGCGGGCGGTTCTCTAGTTACCTATATATTAATGGTACTGTGACTAACAATATCATTCTAATTTGAATGTTAAATAATAAATAAATGTCAATCGCAGTAAGTAGGTAAGGCGAATGGCTATGAATGAACATTCATTCGACTTTCGATAAACTCAATTTAAAAGTTTCAATAGTTTCATTTTTGAATACAGATGATTATTCAAGCAGTATACGCACAGAATATACTGTGTATAATGGCGGGGTCCTAGAGCGAAGATCCTGAACTAATGAATGAACATTCATTCTACATCCGATAAACTCAGTTACATCAGTTATAGAATACAGATGATTATTCAAGCAGTATACGCACAGAATATACTGTGTATAATGGCGGGGTCCTAGATCGAAGATCCTGAACTAATGAATGAACATTCATTCTACATCCGATAAACTCAGTTACATCAGTTATAGAATACAGATTATTATTCAAGCAGTATACGCACAGAATACACTGTGTATAATGGCGGGGTCCTAGATCGAAAGATCTAGGACCCCCCATTATACACTACTAACGAGATCAGGTGTACAGTGCGGTGAGTTTTATTACCCGTGTTCTTTGCTTTCGTGACAGTTGTTTTGGTTTTTGGTTATTTGGCGCGCCGCTTACCGCTGAAAAGGATTCGTTGGAGAAAAATAAACACACACAAAATAGTTTGCTTTATTTGTGCTCAACTTGACGAAGTATTCCATTTATTGAGTACCTACAAAAATAATTAGCTTACGCTTTTAAAAAGTGAACGGTTTGGTTTTTCATTGGTGACGTCGGTCGAATTAGTTACTCATTAGTTCACGTTGTTTTAAAAGTGAAACACAATACAATTTTCATAGGATAGGTAATAATAATAATAATAATAATATCTTTATTTGCACTAAATACACAACAATATTTACAGGTTCATAATATATAAATATAACCTAAAACATTTAAGTGTATTTAACCATTCCTGGCATGCAACAGTCAAAATATAGGAGTAGTTTTATGGTAAATGTTAATACAGTTTAATATTATGCGAGATTTTATGTTTTATGAAAATTAACTTAACTAAATAAACTTTAATTAATTTACTTTTACTACATTGGTCAGATGAGAAATAATTTAAACATGTCATAAATTAAATAACTTTACATTTACGCAAATATCAATTTCTGTGTATGTTTCAGTTCTAGTAATTCTCTTACTGAATAAAATAAATGACTTAGTAACCATTCCTTTAATTTTATCTTAAGAAGTCTTTCTGGAAGTTCTCGTATATCCTGAGGTATAGCGTTAAATATTTTTATGTAGGTATCGAGCCATTAATTTAAAAAAAGTGTTCGATTTCAGCTTATTTTGTTGCGTCGTTTTAAAAGTAAAGCACATTTTATTGTTTTGTATAGTATTGTAAATACCCGCGCAGTTCATTGATAATTTTAAATATTGTGTAAGGGATTATCTAATGATCCAAAACATTGTCATTAAAGGCCCTTTTAAAGTGGTAGAGGTATTAGACGGCGATCGTTACACATTAAAGGCTCTAGACTCAAATCGTAGGTATAAATACGCTCACGATAGGTTAAGAAAAATGCCAGCAGGTCACGCATCAGTCGAGATCGATACAGATGAAGTTAATGATGATGTTCAAATCTAAGTTGTGGAGGAAACTCGAGTAAGGGGAATCTAGGGGCCATAAAGAGAAGTATTCGACCGTACCAGTAGCTATTACGTAGCCGTAGCCCGTTGGAAATCGGTATCTCTTGAAACATCTCAAGTAGTCCGTGGGTGCGCGGTGCGCGTTTAGCTCTGGCGGAGGTCGGGGTCTGTAGAGACCATACGTGTGGTTACCAGGAGGTGACACACGGGTGATCCGAGGGATCTGATCCATGCGCTGGATGTGAGCAATGCTATTGCTGGACGGCTGGATAGCCGGGGCACTAGATGTCTTACTTGAAAGTTTGTAGTCTGGATTTAGTAAAAATTGTGAATAGTTGTACAAAGTAGTTTTGTGATTTGGTTCTAATGACTGTTATGCGTGATCCTGGCTATTAGTATAGTGAATTTGTATTCCCTAATATCTGATTTGGTTACATAATAAAAAAAATAGCAGTTTGTGGAAGTTCAGTGAAATTTTTAATTAAAGTAGCATTTGGATACAATCAGTTCCCCAATTATTTTATTTACAAGTGCAGCACACTTCGATTGGTTTTAATTTACCTTGTGAAGCCAATGAGTTTTGAAGTAATCTCACATGTGGCGATGCAATGTGCATCGTTCTGTTCTGTTTTTCAGATAAGTTTTCGAGGATGCACAGGCAGCAGCACACGCAGGTTACACATGTGTTATCTGGAACCGAATCGACGGCTGCGTGCGTGCACTCGTGGGCTTCCTGGAGTTCATTCGTGTGACATTGAAGGAGGAAGCTCTGGCAACTGGCAGCCTCAGATCGGACGCAACATAACAGGTGATCTGTATTGTTCAGTCTGTTTTGTGATAGCTTAAAGAAGTAGTAAATTAAAACTTTTTCTTTTCGAGACCTAGTTCACTTGATAAAAGTCTATTTTTGAGAGATTTAGTTTTCGGTCAACTTAACGAACGGAACTTTTGAAATTGTACTTGAACGGTTTTGTTACTTTGAAAAATCTATAGTCCTTAGCTATGTATACGGTTTTAGTGTTATTTCTGGACAGAAGAACTGATTGTACTTGAGTACCGTTCGATGAGTCAACTTATTTGAGAAATGATAACTTTTTAAGAAAAGTAGCTTTTATGAGAAATGTAGAGTTTGTTTTGGATTAATCTTTGGTGACCAGTTAATTTATTTTGAGTAAAAGCTATTATTTTTGAGCTGACGAAAAATTAAAAATTATGGGATTAAATCTGGAGAAAGTCCACTAGTTAATTTGATAGGATAAATAAAGCGACATGTTGAACAAACCCTTTTTAAGATTATTTTTGATAAAAGCTCGAAATGATTATCTGGGTGGTGTAGTGTTTGTAACCGGATGGAGGTTACATGCGGAGGTGACTGGATAGAGGTTGCCTATTGGGTTGATACTTATGACTGGATGGAGGTTATAAGTGTGATGATCAGGACTGGATGGAGGTCAGGGTACGAGCACTGCAATATTTCAATGAGTTTCCTATTATTTGAATGAGTATGGGTGTTGATCGACATGTCAGCTTTGGCCTTTGAGAGAAATAATCTGTTAAGATTTTCAAAATTTGTAATGGTTTGATAAAGTTGTTTTTTATTCCCTGCCCACTTAGGTCAGGAAGGGCCGAGCTTTAAGAGATACTTTCGTTTGTGTTTATTGTTACAGGTAAATTCCGACACCACAGCTGATCGAATCATTCAGTTTTACGACGATTGTACGACGACGTGTTGCGTTAAAAGTTAAAAACAAACCCGCGTTAATAATAAAGGACAAACCCAATTCCCATACAAACTCAGGCCCGACGTTACAGAACTGAAAATTTGCCATAAATTACAACATAATATTAATTTTATGTTGCCCAATTTTCACAACAATCTGCAATGGCCATTAAAAGTAATCTTATGATAAACTTCGAGATTTTTAGGTTATACTCGTCGCAAACTAGGTACTTGGAGTGTCACTGGTTACGTGTTTAATGAAGAAAATATCATTAAATAATTTTATTATGGTACAGTATATGGTATGGTATCCACTTGGATAATTATCTTTATTGTACATAATTTTAGTATAATGCACTTTACGAACGGGTATTTATACCCGTACTTACTACGTGCATATCATTAGGTGTCTATCTGGGGGCACAGTAGTGCCCCCTGGCCAAGACGAGCGAAAGCACTCGGGCACTACCTACCTTTTCTCGAAGTGCTTCGTCGTATTTTTGAACCCTCATAACTTCGGTTTACGATATACCCGATCGCTCAAATTCACAGGATATGATGACAGTGATAGACTAATTAAACGCACAAAGTTTCAATTACATAGCTCTGAAACTTAAGATTTTATGGATATCTAAAATATGGCTATTTGGCTAACTGATCCATGTATGATAATCGAAATTATATATCATATATCTAACAACAGATGGCGTTGGACATCAATTAAATTAAAAAAATATTTACCATCAATACTACTAATTAATAGATACCTACTAAAACTAATAATATTAATACCTACTAATTATTATTATTTAGATTTTAATGGTTGCTTGTATGGGGACCCCATAAAAATAATTATTGAAAAATGTTTTGTTAAAAGATCGTCAACCTGAACTGCGTTGTGGATGTGACGGCGTTGTAGATCCCTACACATTATATTGCAGCGATTCCGTAATAACCTGTGCTTTTCGCGGTTTGAGTCGTTCGGCTCAGATTTGTACTTCGATTTTGCTCGGTTCTTTTTATTTATTAATGCCCTCAGGTCATCAGTCAGCCAAGGAGCTGGAGCATGGCGTATACGGACTTGACGGAGAGGAGCATGCACATCAAAAAGTTGAATAAGTAGTGACTGTAACAATGCTACCTGTTCGTCAACCGTTGCTGCACGAGTTACTACTGACCAATCAATGTTCGCAGCATCTCGACGAAGAAGTTCCAAGTTAATTCCACCAAAGTTCCGTTGCAGACGCACCCTTGACTTAGCCTTAGGAGGTTGGATTTTATAAGACATATAAATAAGATCATGGTAAGAGAACGCAACTGCATTGCACTGACCATGAGAGGCAACCAATTCCGGAGAAGAGACAAAAATTAAGTCAAGAAGAGAAGGAGTGGAATGAGGGTAGAAATGCGTGGCAGAAAGAGGTAAAATATGTAAGTTGGCTGCCTCGACAGTGGATTTTAGTCGGGTTGCTCGAGTATCGTCCTTGAGGAGACAGGTGTTAAAGTCTCCCATGATTATAGTATGATCGTACAAGGGTACTAGATCTTCTAGCAACTCCTCGAAACACGAAAAATAATCGATCGTCAAGGACGGGCTATAGAACACACCGAGAAGAAGCTTGTTGCGAGGTAGAATCACTTCTATCATGAGATATTCCGCTTCGTTCATTTGCTGACCTTGAGATAGTTTGAGGACCGAAAAGGGAATATGCGAACGAAGATAAATAGCAACACCTCCACCCCCCGAGAGGATCGGTCGTTGCGGATCAAATGAAAACCAGGTATCATATATGAGCTAGATGGTAGACATGGCTTAAGCCAAGATTCAGATACCAGAATTGCATGGACATCTTTGCTATCAAAAGTTGACAATAAATCGGGGTAATGGGCCGGGATACTTTGGGCATTGATATGAACTACATTAAAGTTTTTAGGAAAATCAGCAAAAGTGGAGTTAAGTACCACGTCTAATGGAGGTATACTTTGGAAACTATCATCACTACTCAGTCCTTCTGAAGCAGACGAGAATAGAGAAGCAATGCTACCATCATCACTGTCACAAAACATCATAAATGTTTGTGTTTATTATTATGTGCACAGTAATATAAATATAAAGGGACGCCAAGATGGCTCCCTTCATCATACTGCTCCATCTTCGACAAACGTGGGTACTTAGGGGACGGCGAATAATATTCGCTACAATTAATAAAGAATGTAGGTACTTTGCGAATTTGTAATAATGGTCACTTTGATTGATCAAGAATCTAATCACAAAATCACCGAATCACAGAAATACAATAACGATTACACAGAACACTAATTTTCCCAAATTGACACAATTACACTCCACCAAACACGTGGCGTATATCCGCGATGTCTATCGATTTGAATCTCGCCCGCCAGCGCTCGGTGTCGCGTAAGAATGAATGACAACCCGCACCGCCCGCTACGAACGTCACTCTATCTGATGACAGTTGACCGCTGTCGGTTTGACTCTTTTTAATCACTGTCAATGGTTGTCAATCACCCTATGTTAATGCACGCGCCGTCACGGCCAGACTGACATTCGCACGTCCTCGTGCGCCTTCAATTTCATTGGCATTCAATTAATCTGTAAAGATAGAAAATAATAGCTGCTGAATTTACCGCTTCCACTTCGCTCGTCCTATCCTGACATAATAGATACACTTGATGCTCACACACATGCAGAGATGGAAATATTTGACCTCATGCAGATATCACCAACCCAACGCTCCAGTAATATTTGACCTCATGCAAATATTACCAAACCGATGCACCTATGATCCAATCAACATCTCGTATGGCAATTGGGACCGAACTCATCATCTCATATGACGTCATGGACCGAATAATTTGACAGCGTCCCTTCGACCAGTCATCATCTCATATGGTGACATGGACCGGACAATCTGCCAGCCTATCTTCTATCTCTCTACACAAATTTCTATGATATACTTACATCATGAAACTCTTCGCGCTCTGAAGCTGTTAATGTTCCAGAACTGGCGGTTAGAGTATGCGAACTGGACACCGATATTGTATCACTATCATCTTCCGATGATACCGCCCCATCCATCCGACCTTGATCCGCCGTCACGGTCTCCTCATCGTCATTATCAGCTAATGCTGAAGCCACCTCCACCAAGCCACCGTAACCCCCGGGCACTAAACGCAAGTTTTCGTGCGCATACTTATAAGTTCGGTTAGACCCATTGATATTGCGTAACTCATACCTATCATTTTCTAATACGTTTGTAATAACAAAAGGACCCTTAAACTTTTTTTGGAGTTTCGTCTGATTCCGCTCGTTATTTTTTAGAAACACGTACTCGCCCTTTGAGAATGGTTTCACGACGGCCTTACCACGGTTAAATCGCCCTACCTCTGCAGATGCTGCTTTTGCAATATTATCCGAAGCATTACATCTTATTGTCTCTAAATTTGATCGGGGTGTAGGTTCCGAGGTCGGAGCTATTTTAGCTAAAGATAACGATTCAGATTTTATACCGAACATGAGTTCTACGGGTGTATATCCTGTGACCCTCGATTGTGTGCTATTTAACGCTAACTGGACGTCGGGAAGTTCATCTCGCCAGGTTTTATTAGGATCGTTTTCGATTATGGTAAGTAAGCTTTTCAGAGTACGCATGACTCGCTCAACCTGACCGTTTGCTCTGCTAGTACCTGTGGCTATAAGATGAAGTTCAATGTTGTGATCGCTACAAAACTCTTTAAATTCAGCGCTAATGTAGCATCTACCTTGGTCGGCTATGATGCGTCTGGGTGCTCCAAAAAGGCAGACAGCTTTTTTGAGAGCTTTTACAGCGCACGCTGCATCTAAAGAAGGGGTGTATTCAAGAAGGATATACTTAGTGAAGGAATCGATGATTACAGAGCAATATTCTCTTCGATCGCTTTTGCCACTGAGTTTGCCGGTGATGTCTACGTGTATGGTGTGCCAGGGTGTTGAAACCTTTGGAATCGGGTGAAGCCTTACTTGGGTAGCTCCTGATGAGCCTTTAGAAGCCTTACATACGATACAGGAATCCACGAATTTACGCACTAACTTTGACATTTGGGGGAACCAAAACCGCTCGTATAATTTGTCTAGTGTTTTATCGGCGCCCAGATGCTTAATCTCCGTGTGAACATGGTTGATCAATGTCCACGTGAGAGAACGAGGTACAACGGGCAGCCAATAACTACACTTATTGCGCTCAATCTTTCTATATAGGACGCCCTTTCGAACGTCGTAAGTGTGGGCGATAGCTTCCGGAAGATCTTTGTTATGGTGCTTGTTAACTAAATCCTGTATTTCGGTGTCTCTCTTTTGCTCAACTGTTAGCCAGCCGGTATGGAGTTCTACATATTGCACTAGTTTAACACGTTTGGTGGAGCTTACATCAGGATGTCTTGTCGGAGATTCAGCCAGTGGGTTCCTAGACAGAAAATCCGCATGTCCCATGCTGCTCCCCTGTTTGTGGACAATCTCAAAATCATAGGCCTGGAGAAAAGCCCACCATCTGTGGACTCGCGGTGTGAGGTCGATTTTGGACTTGGATGCTTTTAATGAATTGCAGTCTGTGAAGACCGTGAAGTGTTGTCCGTATAGGTAATGCTTGAAGTGCTCTACTGCTCTAACTACCGCTAGAGTCTCCAATTCGTAGGAGTGGTAGCGCGATTCCACGTCAGTATTTCGTCGGCTGAAGTAAGATATGACATGGGGTAAGTTATCCTCTCTTTGTATTAAAATTGCGCCATATCCCTCCGAGCTTGCGTCTGTGTGAAGCTCCACTGGAGATTTAGGGTTAAAAATCTTCAAAACCAGTTCTGACGTCAATATATCCACGACCTTTTTATGAATTTCATTGTGCGCGGGCGTCCATGTTATAGGCCCCTTAAGTTTTGTTAGAGGATATAATGGGCCTACAAGGCGGGTGTAACCTGGGATAAAGCGCCGAAAATAGGATGCGAGACCCAAGAACTGCCTAACTTGACTCGCAGTTCGAGGCGCGGGAGCTTCAGCAAGGGCTTGTATTTTTCTAGGATTAGGAGTCACTTTCCCTGCCTTTACTACATACCCTAAATAATCTACCTGCATTTTCATGAATTTGCACTTGCGGATATTTAGTGAAAATCCTGACTCGGAGAGCGCCCTCAAAGTATCGTCCAAACGTTTCAGACCCTGTAAGACGTCCTCCGAATAACAAAGTACGTCGTCCATGTACGCCAACGCAACATTGTCTTTAAGGGGTCCAAGAGCTTTATTTATGCACCTCTGATAAACGGAAGCTGCATTCCGCAAACCAAAAGGCATGGCCAGATACTCATATTGGCCTTCAGGGGTTACGAATGCCGTACGCGCTATGCTATCTCCCTCAGGGTCGATCAAAATTTGGTGGTAGCCGGAAGCCATGTCTAATGAAGAAAAATAACATGCACCGTGCAACCGATCTATCTGCTCATCAATTATTGGTAAAGGATAATGCTCAGGACGCGTATTACTATTTAGCTCGCGATAGTCTACGCACAGCCTATCGGTGGTCTTTTTTTTTTACGAGAAGTATCGGGCTGGCAAAAGGTGACGAGCTTTCACGAATTACACCTGCATCTAAAAGAAGCTTAATTTTGTCCCTAACTATCTCCTTTTCCGCGGGAGACAACCTATAAGGGCGCCGTTGTACGGTTTTATTTGGATCGATGGGCACTATTCGCATATAACAAGTAGTAACACGACGCGTAGGAACACCGTCAATGAAATAATCACAATACTTTTGTAAGATGTTGATGAGAGCTACCTTGTGTTCACCCTGTAAATCGGTATCGATGTGTGAAAAATCGTAAGTATTCGATTTGTCTATGATTATGACCTCCTTGTTTAAATGAAATCGAATACAATTATTACTGATTTCGACATTAACATTATTATCTAAAATGTCCCTACCTAAAATAACCGGTACACTAATAGCGGTATCGGGAACCACGTGAAACAACACAACTAGCGAGATGCCTTGGACATTGATTGGACTAAGTATCTGGGTGTCGCATTCAACTGTATTATTTTTTCCTATACCGTTAAGGTGCACTATATCATTACGGATAGTGCCCGGAAGCTTACAGGCCAGGCTAGAAGTAACCAGTGAGCAAGCAGAACCACTATCAAAAAGAAAGGAAACGGGCTCACCGGAGGATGCAGTGAACGTACCGGTCGCCGGCCTCCGCTCGCACAGGTGGACCTCCTTCACCTTCGGCTGCTCATCGTTGGCACTTTTACGGTCAGCACAGGCTGAAGCCACATGCCCTGCTCGACCGCACACGAAACAAATAACAGGCCTTGATAAGTTATTTGATTTCAGGGGGTGTTCTACTGCTCTCGTCGTAACCTTGGCCATTGGATCTTCTCGGCGCTTGCGGCAGTCCACCGCCCGGTGACCTGGTACCCCACAGCGGTGACACGTCCCCGAAAAGCGCGGTTCGATGAATCGAGTTCGTTTCGCCTCAGTTTCGATATTGTCTTGTCCTTCGTGCCTTCGTTTCATAGAAATGCCATTGAGAATACGTAATAATTGAGCTCTGCTGGATATGTTACATGATTGTAGCTCCCGACGTATAATGTTGTCCCTTTGACACAAGACAGAAGACACGAATCCCGTTATAATATCTTCTGGCATTTCTGTTCGAGGGATTCGTTCTATCATACTCCATAGTCGCGTTGCTGCTTCACTAGCGGTTTCCCTGGTCCCGACTTGGAATCTCAATATTTCGTCAAAGTAGTCTTGGGGTAGCATTGGCTTGCCAAATTTCGCTATCAACAATTCTTTTATTTGCGTCCATGTCAGTTGTGAAGATTGCAATTTGGTTATACAGGTTGCAGCGCGTCCGTGTAAGGCGTGCGTAAGCGCCAACAAAAGTTCCGCGCCCTCCAGCTTTCTACTATTCACAATTATCTCTGTCACCCTACACCAACCTTCTATATCTGCTTCAGTTTCATCGGGGTCAAAGCGAATTAATTGTGTCAAAGTATTATTGGAAACTTGAGGGGGTTGCGACGCACACAGGAGGCGTGATAGCAGAGCTTCCATACTTTGCAGTAAATTTTGTGAAGTTTTTGGTTCGCCGTCAACATTCCCGTCTCCTGGGGATTGCCCCTCGCATCCCACTTCTGATAAAGGGACGCCAAGATGGCTCCCTTCATCATACTGCTCCATCTTCGACAAACGTGGGTACTTAGGGGACGGCGAATAATATTCGCTACAATTAATAAAGAATGTAGGTACTTTGCGAATTTGTAATAATGGTCACTTTGATTGATCAAGAATCTAATCACAAAATCACCGAATCACAGAAATACAATAACGATTACACAGAACACTAATTTTCCCAAATTGACACAATTACACTCCACCAAACACGTGGCGTATATCCGCGATGTCTATCGATTTGAATCTCGCCCGCCAGCGCTCGGTGTCGCGTAAGAATGAATGACAACCCGCACCGCCCGCTACGAACGTCACTCTATCTGATGACAGTTGACCGCTGTCGGTTTGACTCTTTTTAATCACTGTCAATGGTTGTCAATCACCCTATGTCAATGCACGCGCCGTCAAATATATAATATTAAATACTGAAAATTAATATATAGTTAGATAAGTACTAAATAAATAATATTAAAAACGTTTAGCTTTAAAACTATTCAAGCTAGAAATAATATTGAACTATAAGAACACCTATAATAAATAATACCTATAAATATTAAAAAATAAACAAAATAAACTATAACTATTTAATTATGAGTCATAATTTAAAATTTACATTTAGGACACCGACTCGCCTAACAAGTGGTACTTGTATTGACAATATCATTCACAATGTTAAAACTTGTTATAGCGAAATAAAAGACTTTGCTCTCTCAGACCATACGGCTCAAATATTAAAATTCCGAGTAAAGAAATTCTGTACACTGAAATTTTGGTATATTTATAAACGTAATTATTCCCAAGATAACAGAGTAATATTTTTAAAACTAGAGAACCGCCCGCGCTTCGCTTCGGGACCCGTAGGTCACAGCCGCGTAGGTCACGCTCCCGTAGGAATTGAGGCTAAAAAGTAGCCTACTACTCGCTCTAGGGGTGTCTCTCGCGGCCCGTTAAAACAGGCCGGTCCTTGGGTTGGGCCCTAAGGCCCTTGGTTGTCCATCTGTGGTTAACCAATAGGTCAAGCCCGATGAGTGGCGGCCTTTTTACAGGCCACAGAGTCTTAAACGGGATGGGGTTTAACTTCGCGCCGCCCAGGCGATCGAGGCCCTACCGGGTGAATCCCGCTGGTTGGAAGCCCAGCAGGAGCCGATCAGCGCCGGGCGATGACTTACGAAGCCCCAGTATCAGTCAGTGCTAGGCCCGTCCCGCGCAACCAGCAAGTCGCGCGGAAAGGCCCAGCGGTCCGGTGGACGGGCGTGGAGCGGCGCCAGGTCCTGCAGATGCGGGAACCGCGACGCGTCGACACGCCCGAACATGTTGCGTGCCAATCTCTCGATGAAGTCGTCCAGACTCTCGACTCGAAGGTCCCTCTGGATGACGGCGTTCCTCACGTACCTCAGCGCACCAGTCAGCCGGTGGAACGCAATCGCCTGAACCGCGCGCATCCTCTTGCGCTACGGTTCGCTGGCGAGCGCGTACCACGCCGGTGCCGCGTACGTGAGGCGGGATCTGATGTAGGTCTTGTAGACCCCGAGCTTCATTCCGAGAGAGAGGCTCGAGGAGAGCACTGGTTTCTGCCATCGCGCTCCTGGAATTCGCGACGGCTTTCGTAACCTGTGGCTTCATCGAGAGTCTTCCGTCGATTTTGCCCGCAGCTATTTGGCCTGTGGGGCCCATTGGATATCTTGTCCGTGAAGCTCCAGAGTAGGGTCCCACTTGTTGAGGTATCCTATGTTCACGGCCTGCGTCTTCCCGACATTCACCGACAGTCTCCACGTGGCGAGCCATTCGGGGAGGGCATCAAGCGCACGCTGCATCTTGACGATGGCGTGGGCTCTATTCAGCGACGTGGTGATGTACGCCACGTCATCGGCATACAGGGCAAGCGACGCCCCCCCCCCCTGCCGCCGGGATGTCGTCGGTGTAGCAGGCGTAGCTGACCGGGGACAGGCAACTCCCTTGCGGGACGCCGGCTGCGATCGGACGCTTGGTGGATTCGGCGTATTCAACTACTACTCTGAAGCTTCTATTTTCGAGGAAACTGGAGATCACCTTAACGGCACGCCGGGGCGCCGACGACTGCGAGATCTTGTAGAGCAAGCCGTCGTGCCAAACACGGTCGAATGCCTTTTCCATGTCGAGGAATACTGCACACACGCGTTCTCTCTTATTCAGAGCCGCGGTAACGGTGTAACAGCACCCTCGACAACTGAAGAGTCGTATTGTATTCCGGCCGGAACCCGAATTGCTCCGGTCTGGAGTCTGGGGGCAATATGCGGCGCTAGGTGTCGCAGCAGGAGCTTTTCGAACACCTTGGATAGGGTGGGAAGCAGGGTGATTGGCCTATAGCTCTCCGGCTTCAGCCTGTTCTTCCCCTGCTTGGGCAGCATTATGATCCACCCCGACTTCCAGGCCTGCGGGAAGGTCCCGGTGCGAAGGATCCCGTTAAACAGGTTGCAGTTCCAGTCGCCCGCGCCCACCACCGGTGTCGGCGAGTCCAGCAACTTGCGGACATCAGCCAACAGGATAGTGCCAGCGGGCGGGCGGTACACTGAATACACCCGGAGCGGGGAGTTCTCGAGGCAGAGCTAAAGTAGCCTATTACATTTGCCTATGACTTAAGTAAATTACATGTAGTATTTGATAGCGTGATTCAGAACTTGCAAATGAATTTTACTTACGCCATCTATTAACAACTCCGAAAATAAATATCTAGCAACTAACAAAACATCGATCTTCCCATGGGAATGGGATGTTTTTCCGCGGTAAAAAGTAGCCTACGTCACTCTCCACCCTCCAAACTATCGCCACACACATAAACCTTACCATATAATAGCTTTGTTGCGACGTGAAAGCGTCACAAACAAACAAACAAACAAACACACTTTCACATTTATAATATTATAGTAAGGATATCTGAATCAATTAAGCTTTCACAGAGTATATATGGCAGAAGATCCAAACCTTGCCTTTAATGAATTCCATGAATTGTTTAAACTATTATATGATCTTTGCTTGCCCATAAAAAGATTAAAAATAACTTCATGTAAAAGACCTAAATGGATAACTCGTGGACTTAGAGCATGCAGCAAGCGCACACGGGAACTAGGACTGTGGAAGTACAGATTGTGTCCAAATGAAAAAAACAAAATGACATATAAAATATATGCAAAACGGTACAAAACGATAATAAAAAATACACAGAAATCTCAAAATAATTATTATATTGAAAAATCTTTTAATAAGACTAAGGCAACTTGGAATATAATCAAAAGCAATAAAACCACACTTCCAAAAGAAGGTATCATTAAATTATCTATCGATGATAAAGTAATACATGACCCTCTGGAAATTGCAAATCATTTTAATAATCACTTTATTGGCATGGCTAAATGTGATAATAATCATAATGTAACTAATAACTATTTGACATTTAATTTTCGTAATCCAAATTCATTATTTCTGGCTCCTATAATTCCAAGTGACATAAATTCTATTATTCAATCTTTAAAAAATTCTAACAGTTCTGGTTTCGATGAGATAATAACCATGATAGTTAAGGATGCAGCAGCTATCATATCTCCAATCCTTTGTTATGTAATAAATCTATGTATGGAAAACGCTGTTTTCCCTGATATGCTAAAGAAGACAATTATAAAGCCAATGTTAAAAAAAGATGACCCCAGTAATATAAATAATTATAGACCGATAGCATTGACAACCGTATTTGCAAAAATATTTGAGAAAGTAATTTATAACTCACTATACTGTTTTTTAGAATCCAATAATATCTTATGCAAAGAGCAATATGGATTTAGGAAAAAAAGGTCAATTAATTTGGCTATTTACAATTTTCTCTCAAAAGTGTTAGCAAATATGGATAAAAGATCACCAGTTGTAGCATTATTTATGGATATAACTAAGGCTTTTGACCATGTTAATCATGAAATCCTATTACGAAAACTATTTGCTTATGGGATTAGGGGGAAATCGCATGACATAATAAAATCTTACTTATCAGACAGAACACAAACAACACAGATCACTAGGGTGTGTAATACAACAAAAACAGAAAAAAACTACGAATCTAAGAGTAGTAAAGTAAGACATGGTGTTCCCCAAGGTAGTATCCTCGGGCCTCTTTTATTTATATTGTACAGTTAGGAGAAGAGTGACGTATTTCCTGTCAGTAGAGGGGATTAGAGTGGGAGAAGCTATGAAGTCTATATAAGCATTGGCGAGCTCAGTCTGCGGGCAGGACCGCCTCACTGCGACCTACACGGATCCAACTTTTCTCAATCTACCCACATTCCTGGTTGTTTTTTATTGGAAACTTTCCATCGAATTGGGCCGCACAACAACTGTGTGAGGGGATTATCTTCGCCCGTCGTGAAGCCGCGCCGCACCCGCCAGGGTTGCGGCGCCTTGAGATCGTAGGCAGGATGAACCCATCCACGAAGCCCACCGAGGAAGACGCGCCGGCGTACACTGTCGCCGCGCTTGCGAGGACTGGCAGGCCGCGTTCGCATAGCGACAGCACCCGCCGCGCCCGCTCGCGCGCACGCGACAGGGCCGCGCCTCCTCGCGTTGAAGACGTCGCCGCGGACACGCCCGCGCCGGCCCAGGGAGGGCTGGAGGGAGGGCTCGCTGAGCCGAAGCCTCGCCCACCAACCGACCGACGTCCGACTGCGGGCGGTTCCGCGCCGTCCACCGCCACCACCCGCCCTTCGGCGATCCCCGTGCCAACGGCGACCACCTCACCGGTCGCCGCGGGCCCACGCCCAACGCGCCCGCCGTTTCCGGCGCCATCGCGCCCACCGGCCACTGAAAAGGCCCGAACACCTGGCCAATCGCCATTTGCGGAGGACGCTTTTAAAAAGCGCCTTGCTCCCGCAATGACGACCATTACACCGCCGATCCAAGCGACTCGCCGCCCCCTGGACTCCGTCGAGAAAACCCAGGACCCCGATGAGAAGAGGGTATGTTTGAAGCCCACGCCGCCGTACTCCGTCCCGCTCCCACCAAGGGACCCGAGGAAGAGAGGAAGAGAGACGGCAACCAACTACCCGCAGCCCTATGAGTTTTCGGCAGCCCGACTCACCGCCGAGTGGGCACCTGCCGCACCATCGGACACGCCGCCTACGCTGAGCGCTTCATTACACAGCGCTCCGGGGCAAGCGACCACTTCCTCTGCAACCACCGCGACCGCCGCGACCTATGCGACACCGGCCGCGCCACCTCCTCGCGCCGCCCCGCGCCGGCTCGAGATCGAGAGGCCCGTTTCGCGATCCGCGCCCGCCAGCCGCGCCGCGACACCACCATTGACTCCGACAGCGCCCGCGCCCGCCAATCGCGCCGCGACACCACCGCCATCGCCGCCAACCGCGACCGCGCCCGCGACCGCGCCCGCGACCGCGACTCACGCGAGCTTTGCCGCCGCCTTGAGCGCGCCGCGCACCGCGCCCGCCGCGCCGAGTGCCGCGCCCACAAACGCGACGACGCAAGCAGCAGCCCCCTCCACAGGACCAACCCCGCCGCAGACACGGCAAAGATACCCTCCGCTGGTGGTGGATAAGCTGCCCGACTGGGCTCACCACTTCCGAGAGCTCAAAGGGCGGCTTGGACATGCCCCCAACGCACGCCCCTATGGAAAAGGGCTGCGTTTTCAAGCGAAGAGCGAGAGGGAGTTCCGGACCGTGCAGTCTTATCTCTGGGACCTAGAACAGCGCGAAAAGGTCTCATGGCACGGATACTCCCTCCCAGCGGAGCGGAGCCTACGAGTGGCCATTAGGGGGCTGCCAGTAGACACCGCCCCGCAGGAGATAGAACAGGAGCTCCGCGACTTGGGTTACGAACCCGAGTATGTCCGCCCCATAAAAGCACGCCAAGGGAGGCCAGGCTGCATATTCCTGGCCATTCTAAAGAGGACCCAGGACCTCACACCGGGCATTTACGCCGTAGATGAGCTTCTATGCATGCCCGGTGTCAAGATCGAGGCCTGGCGGGGAAAAAAGGGACCGGCGCAATGCCACCGGTGCCAACAGTTCCGACACTCGTCGCACAATTGCCACAGAATGGCGGCCTGTGTGCGTTGCGGCGAGGAACATTCCGCCCGCGAGTGCCCTCGACCTCTAGAAGAGCCGGCCACCTGCGTCAACTGCGGGGGGCCTCACCCGGCCAACCATGTCGGCTGCCCCGTCTACAAGAAAGAGGCGAGGAATAAGCGTGCAGGCCCGGTGGCATTAACGGGGGAGCACGCTCAACTCCCCCGCCCTCGAACAAGATCAAAATCCGGTCCGAGGGCGGACACCCGGAACGCGGAAGAACCGCACCAGCCAGGCTCGCTGATGGCGGCAGCAAATGAGCCTCGGCAGCGCGGAGCTCCAAGTCGGAGGAGCAAGAAGAAGAAGGGAGGGAAGGGAAAGGGGAAGGGGAAGAAGGCACAGGCCGTCCCCCCCCCACCACCACCACCCACTTCAGCACCTCCCCAGGGCGTTCCCAAGGCCGAACCCAAGAAGGGAACGAAAAAGAGGGAAGCCGGAGAACAGGCAACGGCCCCTCCCCGCGCCCCACGTCGCACAGAAGCGGCAGGGGGCGAGGGTAATCCACACGTATGTTTCGTGATGGAACTGCTCAGCACAGTTATGCGGGGGGTTGCAGAGGGGAAATGCCCCCTGCAACTAGCCTCAGAGGCCCTCAATAAACTAGCGGCCTACTATGGATAGTAGGCCCATCAGAATAGTTTTTTGGAACGCCCGCGGCCTTAGGAGTAAGGCCGCCCTCCTCCGACTCTTCCTGCGGGAGCAGAATGTCGACGTGGCCCTAGTCAGCGAGACTCTACTCTCCCCGTCGGTACAACTCAAGATTCCGGGATATTATATATACCGCCAGGACGACGCCGCGGCTACAGGACAGCCGCTCAGAGGGCTGGCAGTGCTGGTGAGACGCAGAGTCGTTCACCAACCTCTCCCGCCCATGATTCTCGACTCCATGCAGGCACTTGGGGTCGAAGTATGCCTAGACACCCCGCTCCGGCTGTATGCGATTTACCGATCGCCCCGCGGCGCACCAGAGCCGGCTGACGTCCGCAAACTGCTGGACTCGCCGCTCCCAACCATTGCCGCGGGTGATTGGAATTGCAAGCACCCGGGGTGGAACTCCAATGTTACCAACAGAGGCGGGAGGGTCCTCTTTGACCTAGCTGAAAGCCTCGGTTTGGACATATACGGCCCGGACTCCCCGACGCATTATCCCGACCAGAGGAATATTGCGTCGGACGTGCTAGATATCGCCGTATGCCGGGGCTTGCACTGCCAGCTTCAACTAGAGGCGCTGCAGGACAGCATGGGGTCCGACCATGTTCCTGTCCTGCTCGTCCTGGCGAAGGAACCCAGTAGAGTCTTGCCTAGAAGGCCACGTCGTCTAACGGACTGGACAACCTTCAGGAGAGAACTGGAGATCACCACTCCAACTCGGCCCGTCCACACGGAGGTGGACGTTAATCTGCTGGCTACTGAGCTGACTGCTAGTGTCCAGCAAGCTCTGCAGCTCGCATCGAGAGACGCGCAAGTCCAGGGGGCCTTGCCTCCGTTACCTTACCATCTCCGCTGCCTCCTGGACAAGAAGAAACGACTGCAGAAGCGCTGGCAGGAGTCCAGATGCCCGGTTACGAAAAACCAGCTCAACAGGACCGCAGCCCAGCTCAAAGCCGAGTTGGACGCACATGCGACTGTGAGTTGGGAGGAGCACCTCGACACAGCGAGCGATGACTGGACAGCGCTACATCGCCTGTGTCGCTCGTTATCGAATACCCCAGCCGCAGTTCGCCCGCTGTTACACGCGGACGGCACGCTAAGATACCGGGCGGAAGATCGCGCAGAGATCTTCGCCGAACACCTAGAGCGCCAGTTCCGGCCGAACCCTACAGACCAGGCGGAACACGTGGCGGCAGTCGAGCAACACCTTGTGCAGTACTTCGCGCCGCCTATAGCTCCTGATGAAGACCCCATTGTCTTCTCTCCCGGCTTGGTGCAGCGGGTCACCAAGAAGTTGAAGCCAAACAAGGCCCCTGGGGCGGATGACATAACGAACAAGGCGCTGCGACACTTTCCCTCGAAGACGTTCGGGGCTGTCGCGCGCCTGTTCAATGGCATCGTACGCACGGGGGCCTTCCCAGAAGCATGGAAGATCGGACGGGTGATCATGCTGCCCAAGCAGGGGAAGGACCAGATGAAGCCAGCGAGCTATAGGCCCATCACATTGCTACCGACACTGTCCAAGGTGTTCGAGAAGCTCCTGCTGCCACACATACAAGAACATCTGAAGCCAAGACCGGAACAGTTTGGGTTCCGGCCGGAACACTCAACGACTCTGCAGTTGTCGAGGATACTGCACACCGTTACCGCGGCCCTTAATAGGAGAGAACGCGCGTGTGCAGTATTCCTTGACATGGAAAAGGCGTTTGACCGTGTTTGGCACGACGGCTTGCTGTACAAGATCTCGCAGTCGTCGGCGCCCAGGCGTGCCGTAAAGGTGATCTCCAGCTTCCTTCAGAACCGAAGCTTCAGAGTAGTGGTAGAGGGCGCCCAGTCTACGGAGCGCTCTATCGCGGCCGGAGTCCCGCAAGGGAGCTGTCTGTCTCCAGCCTGCTACGCCAGCTACACCGATGACATCCCGGCGGCAGGGGGGGCGTCGCTCGCCCTGTATGCCGATGACGTGGCGTATGTTACCACGTCACTCAATATGCCCCACGCCATCGTGAAAATGCAGCGCGCGCTTGATGCCCTCCCCGACTGGCTCGCCCGGTGGAGGTTATCGGTGAACGTAGGGAAGACGCAGGCTGTGAAGATCGGACCCGCGACCAGCCGCGACCCTACTCTGAAGCTCATGGATCAAGACATCCTGTGGTCCCCTCGTGCCACATACTTGGGGATCGTCATTGACTCTGCCTTGACGATGAAGCCCCAGGTGGACAAGGCCGTTGCGAACGCCAGGTGCGCAATGGCACTCCTCCGCCCAGTGCTCTCCTCGAGACTCCCTCTGAGGGTGAAACTCGGGATCTATAAAACGTACATTAGATCCCGCCTCACGTACGCGGCTCCCGCGTGGTTTGCGCTGACGAGCGAGCCACAGCGCCGGAGACTGCGTACAGTGCAGTCCATCGCGCTGCGCCGAGTCACCGGCGCTCCGCGATACGTGAGGAACGCCGTCATCCAGAGGGACCTTCGGGTCGAGAGCCTGGACGACTTCGTCTGCAACCTGGCACGCCGCATGTTCGAGCGTGTCGAAGCGTCGCGGTTCCCGCACCTGCGGGACCTGGCGCCGCTCCACGCTCGCCCACCTGACCGCAGGGCTTTCCCGCGCGACTTGCTAGTTGCGCGGGGAGAGCCCGCGGACTGACTCCGGGGCTTCACAAGCCGCCGCCCGGTCGCTGATCGGCTCCTGCTGGGCTTCCCACCAGCGGGATCAACCTGGTAGGGCCTGATCGCCCGGGCGGCGCGAAGACTAAACCCACACCGGACCTGACACCACGGCAATAAGCCGCCCACATTGAAGCTACAACGAAGAAGAAGCTTAAATCATGGATTTGACACCAAGGGGGCCTCGGCCCCCAACCCAAGGACCGGTCTATATTAATAGACCGCGAGAGAGACCTCGCAAGGGGACACACCAGTCCCAGCGATTCCACACGTCCCTTGCGGGACGGAGTGAAGAACAACGAGTCTGCGGGCAATTCACGTCGAGTTCACTTGGCAAGGGGAACCTCTGCGCGTTTGTAAAGTCAATCTGCCTAAATCTGTAGTTTTGTAAATCGCTTACTGTTATTTTGTTTTAAGTTAATAAAAATTGATTAAAATGATTAAGTTAGTTGTGTGGTTGTAGTTGTGTAATGTAATTTGGAATTTATTAAAAAGAATATAAGTTCTTGTGGTTGTAGTGTTTATTGTTTTTTTTAATTATTTCCACTTCTGGTTCCTAAAATCAGAAGTGGGATACGGTTTTCCACGTGACCTATTGCGCTTTGCGATCCTGAGATACGGCGGTTTGGCTTTTCAAATCAGTTACATAACGGTTTTTTCTGGTTATCTTGCAAAAGTGAGGTTATTTCATTTTTCTTGCTGTTACGTAAGTAGTGTGCGGTTGTGGGGTAAGGAATATAACAGATCTGGTGAGTACGTTCCAGTTTTTGTTTATTACCTAGTGATTTGAAACAAGTGTGCGCAATTGCAAATAGCTTGCAAACAAAATCTGTTTGTTTATTTTTACTATACCAGCTTACTTACTCGTGCTTAGTCTATTCTTAGCTTGACTAGTTGGTGCTCACACTTTTTGTTCCTTCGTAGCTTTTTGTTGTCAACGTAAAACTCCTAGACAAGGTCGTAAAAGTAGAAGTCGCACTAGGGAACCGCAGTCCACGTCCTGGAAATAGTGCCGCACACTCAAATGACAGTGATTCTGGTTCTAAGCACCGGAATTGGCTTTCTAGACGTTCTTCAAAACGACACGATTCCTCATATGTATTAACCGAACAAATGCAACAAATTATAGATCGTTTGAATGTATTAAAAGAACAACGTCGCCCCTCGCCGCTGCGGTCACATGGACCCAGTAACGGTGCGACTGCGCTGACGCCACCAAGACCGTCGGTGGTTACGAGTGTAGCCGAGCGTCGGAGGTCGGTGACAGAAGGTCGAGGTTCTGCTGTGCCGTCTTCACCGACATGTCCCGGGAGTGCTGCTACGGACCGTGATGCCAGCGCGACTGATTGTATCGTTGACGCGATTTACTCAATTGGAAATTTGGTGAGATCTAACCCACATTAATAAATTTCAAATCTTATCCTAACGTGCATAATTTTTATATTTAGTGCGCGAAGATTAATCAAGGTCACGAGCTTAATCTATGTGATTATGGTGAGTGCCTATAACGTGTTGCCCTTTTGCCTTTGAGGCGATGTCTGTATATGGTTGGATGACTTTGTCTCCAGTGTTCGCACATGGACCATTTTTAGGTTATTAGTTCGATCACTCTGCCTACAGAATAATGATTTCGCTAAATGCTTTTTGACCATGTGAAAACAGGCTCTCTTTGCTTCGTATTCTGAATACGTGCGTAATATATGTATGTGCGTAAGTCACTGTTTCGTGTAATATTGTGAAAAGGTTATCTGTTGATCTAAAACACTCCACTGCCATTCAAGGTATTACAGACTAATTATTAGCATTTTACCCGCTTCATTTTCAGGCTTCTATTATTACAAATTTGAAATAACTAAAGTAGACGTAAGTTCACACGTAAAGTGCGGATTTATGCTGCGTTTAGAAAGCGATTCTAGGTTATAAGGAGTTGGAGACCAGGACCTTGTCTGGTACCCCTATGGAACCAAAGCTGACATCTGGTTGTGGTTACCTGTAAGGAGGTAAAAATAAAATACGCAGTATTGGTATGACATAGGTAATAATAATAAATAATAATAATAAACGCTAACACACTCATACCCCCGCAGTAGGTTACTAGGTACCTGTGTCGCGGGTGGCATGGACTACACATATAACACATTACAATTACACCCATGACCCGAGTACAAATATTTATCTGCCACATAAATATCTGCCCCGGCCGGGAATCGAACCCGGGACCCCTCGCGTCGCAGGCAGGGTCGCTACCAACTAGGCTACAGGGCCGTCTGCTTTTATTTTATAATTTTATTACAACTAGTGTGTTGGAGTTTCATGACTTCAATTTTATTTCGTTCCATGGGAAAACATGACCTTTTGTGTGCCTTGTAAACAGTGATCAAATACAACAACTGAGACATCGCAAGTCACAAAATTAAACTACTTACGTCCACAAAAATTGTTAAAGTTAATGGGGTAGATTAGATATAGTTGCGCCAAAAAAAAAACAGTTGCTGTTTTGCTTTACTTTGTGTTGGTTCATTTTCAAATGATACCGTGATACTGTGTACAGTGCAGTGACTATAACCTTGTTTGAAGTGTTCATTCTTGACATTAAAGTTCCGAAAAAAATATTGCATTCAACTTGTTAGCGGCGCTGAAAACCATTAATAAAAAAAACATGTTTTTGCGAAACTTGACGAATTATTTCATTAATAGCGAGCACAATTAGCTTACGCAGTCAAAAATGTTTACAGACAGGTTACAAATTAACTTTAATTTACTAGTGCGAGTTATTCAGTTAGGTTTTTAATTACCTTGATACCAATACGTTTTGGTTTATCTCATGTATCGTGATGCAATGCACTTTGTACTCTGTGTTCCAGTTAAGTGTTTGAAGACATGCGGGGTCATTGGCGGAATGACATTATTCTGCATCGATAGCACGTATGCTATGCTGCCTAAATGAAGAGCGAGGACAGTTCTACCGCCGAGTGTTGCGCGGAACCACATCGTAGCCCGCGTGCGCGAGTTCGCTGCTGGAAAGCGCTGGCGCTGGCGAGTGACACTTTGATGAGCACTCCTCCTTGGGTATGACGCAGTATCACAGGTGATCTGTATTGTTCATTTTATTTTCTTGTAGCTTTTGTGAACAATAAAATTGTTCTCATTCTTGAGACATTGCGTACTTGCAAATTAGCATTGCTTTATATCAAGTGACAATTATCTGCTTTAAAGTGCTCAAAAGAATATGAGTAGACGTATTGTGCGTTTTTGCCTTAAACGTACCATAGGTATGAAATGTTATGCGTCAGAAATAAGTTTTTGTGATATCACCTTTCAAAAATGGAGTTCAGTCATATCCTTCAGCCATAATAATGCCTTTTACGTTTTAGCTGAGAATACTGGTCGATCTTAAATGAAATTGCTTAGTAATAAGTCAGGTCAGGTACGGCCGAGTCCCAGGAAAGTACTTCGCTTTCATAAAACCGATCGTAAGGCAATTTTAAGGCCTAGTCAATTATGTAATGGTACATTCCTTGTTACGTAATTAAAACAGCTTGCATTGCAAGACTCACTAAAAGTAAGACAAGACAAAAGTATTGTCGTAGTGTCCTTAATATGATGCGCATCAAAGTTTATAAAACCAGTGGTCCGATGTCATGTGGAAGGTGCAGCTTACTGTAAGCATAACAAGATTAACGCATTAATGAAACGAGGAAGCTGCCACGTGTGTTTGGTATGGGAGCTCTAGTATTTGTAAACAAAAGTTCGCAAAGTTCCGGCAAACTGGATTCCGGCATGATGGGCCCCTATAGTCATCCAGCAGCTTCCTCACCACCGTTATGAGCTGGAGCTTCTGGCGGGGTCTTATGGCAAGAGGACTCAGGCAGCTGCGGAACACATGGTTCTGTGGTGCGGAGAGTGGACTCCGGAGACGTGCGATGCCTACTTTGAGAGTAAGTGACCTCACTTGGTATGATAAGCTAACGTCGTGCCTATGTCATACAAGTGTGGATTTTACATGACAAGCTAACGTCGTGCCTATGTCATATGCCCGTATTCACGTGGTATGATAAGCTAACGTCGTGCCTATGTCATACAAGTGTGGATTGTACATGATAAGCTAACGTCGTGCCTATGTCATGTGCCCGTATTCACTTGTAAGAAATAAGCTAACGTAGTGCCTATGTTTCTCGTTAACAGAGATGGCTAACGTAGCGCTTCCTCTCTGGTGCTTATTCGAACTATGCTAACGTAGTGCCTATGGTTCATTGTGTATTGTTTTATGATTTAAACAGAAAGGATTCATTTTAGCAGTGTTTTACAACAAGGGTAATATTTGTTTTCATATGCAAATAGCAATGACGACAATTCTGAGTCTACGTCTGAGCGAGCTGCTATGTATGATGTGCAGCCTACAGACGAGGGGACGACTGAGCCCATGCCTAACACCTCCAGAGCTACGGAACCCCTGCAAACCTGGGAAGAGGAGAACGGGAGACGTCCTTCCATATAGTTGCCGTTTTTGCAATATGTGGGCAGGAGACATCCTTCCACATAGTTGCGCAATGTGTGATGTGGTTTGTGAGTGCCATATCAAACAGTTGCCGTTTTACTATTTATTTCATTCAAATGTTTGGCGAGATTAAGAAGTCCGGAATTCTTTAATTCGTGATGCATTTTTTTTAATTATTATTTTCACCTTGTTTTTGAAATACGTCTCTAATACAAGTATTGCATGTCTGAAATTACGAACCTTTGTTGGTTGTACTTGAGTGCACGCTCGTACTTCTAACAAAGTTACTTCGCTATATTTTTCTTCCAATGTTGCTTACAATTATTTTCATCACAGTAATGGTAAATAATTAAACAAAATCTTATAATGTAAAACTGAAAACGTCGGAGACATTGTGCCGTCTTCATGAATGGTGTAAACTTCACTAGTCACGCGCGCCTGCCTCACCTATAGCGTATCTTTTGCTTTTGAATTTACATGTGCGCTTGCCTCTTTGGCTACCGGTAACGTGTGAAACTTTTTTATGAGATAACAATTTTCAAGCCTTGGTCGTGGTTATTTGAGCACAACCTTATGGCTATGACATGGAGCTGTAAATTGTTATCAAATTCAGGATTGCTGGATGAATAGCTACAGAGGATTTGTTTTGCAGATGATGACGCTCGTGGTTTAAGCCGCGTGCCGGGGTGTGTGTGTTCGTTCGGGATGATGTCTGTTGTTGCCGTCTGACCTGCCTTGAAGACAAGGACCTATCCATTTTATGGACGCGCGTGGACATGGGCGGCCACACTCGTGTTTACGCGTGTCTCTATAGGTCCTATAGCGGAGACGCGGAGACGACTCGACTATTTGAGCACGTCCAGAGATCGGCTGACAGAGTTTTAGAGCAGTATCCCTCGGCGGAGTTGGTGATTTTGGGGGACTTTAACGCCCACCACACCGACTGGTTGGGGTCCAGGATCACCGACTTCGCCGGGAGAACTGCTTTCGACTTCTCCCTGGCCTTTTTTTTTTTATCGAGGGGGAAACCTTCAAAAGGTACCCGGTGCCGTGGGAGCGACACAGGGTTATGTGAGACTTTTACCCACTAAAACCCCCCCGGTGGCCTACCTCGACGCTTGTGGAGGACTCCGGGATCTCCAAAGGAACACGACCGGTGCCCTCCAAGCGCAATGTCCCGTACGGACCCATCTCAACGGCTCTGTGCGGCCACACACAAAGCAGTTCTTCCCGGGGTTGCCATTGGGCGGTTCGAGCTCCCACTCTAGCCGCCCGCAACCCCGAAAACCCCCTTTTAGTCGCCTCTTACGACAGGCAGGGGATACCGAAGCTCGTATTCTGGTCCCGAGCCACAGGGACAAGGCGGTGGCGCTATGTGCGCCCACCGCGACGCCCACCGCGGTGCCCACCTCGGCGCCCTCTGCGGTGCCTCCGTCTTCGGGTTGGGTCGGCGAGTTCCCTGGCCCGTTCGGCTTCTTCCTTCGCGGTCATAACGTGGTCGCAAAATGTGACCACGCTGTCCCATTCTTCACCCGAACGGACCATCGCCGCAACGACAGCAGCCGGGGAGAGGTCTGGCCCCACTGCTTGCACTTCCTACGGTCTCACTCAGGTAGTTACTGGCTTCACCAGAGTCCCTGATGTTGAGACCCATACGGCTTCTTTGCTAGACCTAAAGACGTGTGCTCCCGAGTTGACTCCCGTCTTAACGCGCTTATTCTCGCTATCCTACACCACTGGTATAGTACCGTCTTCGTGGAAAGTAGCCCTAGTTCATCCTATCCCCAAAAAGGGCGATCTCAGTGACCCGGCCAACTACAGGCCTATAGCGATAACTTCCCTGCTTGCGAAGGTGATGGAGCGTGTAATAAACACACAGCTCCTAGGATATCTCGAAGATCGCCAGCTGATCAATGATCGACAGTACGGTTTCCGTCACGGTCGTTCAGCTGGCGATCTTTTAGTTTATCTCACGCACCGGTGGGCTCAGGCCCTAGACAGCAACGGGGAAGCACTGGCAGTCAGCCTAGATATCGCTAAGGCCTTCGACCGGGTCTGGCACAGGGCTCTTCTCGCGAAGCTACCATCTTACGGTCTCCCTGAGAGGTTATGCAGTTGGGTAGCCAGCTTTCTGTCTGAGCGACATATAAAGGTCGTTGTCGACGGTTGTTGCTCAGATTTGAAACCCATAAACGCTGGTGTTCCCCAAGGGTCTGTGCTGTCTCCTACTCTGTTCATTCTGCATATCAATGATATGCTTGAGCGTGCAAACGGCATTCATTGCTATGCAGATGACAGCACGGGAGATGCCTATTATACAGGCCCTGCAAATGCCTCTCGGTCACAAGTGGAGGATAGCAGAATCAAACTTGTGTCTGAAGTCGAGAACTCTCTGGAGCAAGTCTCGGAATGGGGTCGACTTAATTTAGTCGAGTTCAACCCCACGAAGACACAAGTTTGCGCGTTTTCCGCTAAGAAAACCCCATTAGTCATAGCGCCTCAATTCCAGGGTACCGCGCTCACCGTTGGTAAAAGTGTTGGGATTCTGGGCGTTGACATTTCGAGCGACGTGCAGTATCGGAGTCATCTGGAAGCTAAGGCCAAATTGGCCTCCAAAAAGCTTGGTGTCCTAAACCGGGCGAAGCAGTACTTCACTGCGAGGGACCTACTGATGCTTTACAAAGCACAGGTCAGGCCTCACATGGAGTACTGCTCTCATCTCTGGGCAGGGGCGCCACAATACCAGCTTAGTCCATTTGACGCCGTACAAAAGCGCGCAGTTCGAATTGTCAACGAACCACGAGTCACTAACAGGTTAGAACACCTAAGTCTGAGGAGAGACATAGGTTGCCTCTGCGTGTTCTATCGGCTTTACAACGGTGAGTGCTCCGAGGAATTGTTCGATTTGGTGCCAACTTCACCCTTCCATCATCACACCACTCGCCGAAGATTGAAGTTTCATCCACATCGCTTGGATTCGTGGCGAACGACTACGGTCCGTTTTTCACGATCGTTTTTGCCGCGAACGTGCAGGATGTGGAATGAGCTTCCTTCTGAGGTATTCCCGGAGCGCTATGACATGGGGTTCTTCAAGAAAGGTGTAAAAAGAATTCTCCTTCAGGGCCGGCGTTGCACTGGTAACTCCCCTGCTGTTGCTCGTGTCTATAGGCGACGATGACCACTTACCATCAGGTGGCTCGTCTGCTTTTACGTCAGCCCTTCAGGCTATAAAAAAAAAAAAAAAAAAAAAAAAAAAACCTACTGCTGACTTCTCACCCAACGGACTACCGAGTGGTGGTCGGGGCTCCTCTTGGATCTTCCGACCACTGCTCGGTAAGGACAACTGTGCCCTTGACGCGGCAAGAGGGTTCTCGGCCCGCTGGCACGCGTCAAGTTTGGCACTATAAGTCAGCAGACTGGGACGGACTTAGGGAATTCCTGAGTTCGTACCCTTGGAGGCAGCTCTGCTTCGCTTCCGGGGACCCGAACGTGTGCGCTGATTCTGTAGCTGATGTGATACGACAGGGTATGGAATGTTTCATTCCTAATTCTGTCGTATCCATCGGTGGGAAAAACCAGCCCTGGTACAGTGGTTCATGTGCTGCGGCATCTAACCGCAAGCGGGCCGCATACCAGGCCTGGGAATCAGCGTACACTTCGAAGAACCCATCAGCCCCAGAGCTTAAGAAAAAGCTCAACGCTGCCTCCCGGTCGGCTAAGAAGCAAATGTCCAGGGCGAAGGCCCAATTCATCGGCAGAATTGGCGAGCGACTAGTCAGCTACCCCTCTGGGAGTAGAGAATTCTGGTCGCTGGCTAAGGCTGTCGAGGGCAACTTCTGTCGGTCTTCTCTCCCACCACTGCGATTACCGGATAAATCCGTTGTCCACACGGCAAAGGGGAAAGCCGATCTCCTTGGTACCCTCTTTGCCGCCAACTCGACTCTTGACGATGGAGGGGCCATACCGCCTAACATCCCACGGTATGAGAGCTCGCTGAATGACATACTTTTTACTCAAAAGGCTGTCAGGCGAGCTCTACTGTCTCTCGACACCAAGAAGTCGAGTGGGCCGGATGGTATTCCTGCAGTGGTGTTAAAGACGTGTGCTCCCGAGTTGACTCCCGTCTTAACGCGCTTATTCTCGCTATCCTACACCACAGGTATAGTACCGTCTTCGTGGAAAGTAGCCCTAGTTCATCCTATCCCCAAAAAGGGCGATCTCAGTGACCCGGCCAACTACAGGCCTATAGCGATAACTTCCCTGCTTGTGAAGGTGATGGAGCGTATCATAAATACACAGCTCCTAGGATATCTCGAAGATCGCCAGCTGATCAATGATCGGCAGTACGGTTTCCGTCACGGTCGTTCAGCTGGCGATCTTTTAGTTTATCTCACGCACCGGTGGGCTCAGGCCCTAGACAGCAATGGGGAAGCACTGGCAGTCAGCCTAGACATCGCTAAGGCCTTCGACCGGGTCTGGCACAGGGCTCTTCTCGCGAAGTTACCATCTTACGGTCTCCCTGAAAGGTTATGCAGTTGGGTAGCCAGCTTTCTGTCTGAGCGACATATAAAGGTCGTAGTCGACGGTTGTTGCTCAGATATGAAGCCCATAAACGCTGGTGTTCCCCAAGGGTCTGTGCTATCCCCCACCCTGTTCATTCTGCATATCAATGACATGCTGGAGCGTGCAAACGGCATTCATTGCTATGCAGATGACAGCACGGGAGATGCCTATTATACAGGCCCTGCAAATGCCTCTCAGTCGCAAGTGGAGGATAGCAGAATCAAACTTGTGTCTGAAGTCGAGAACTCTCTAGAGCAAGTCTCGGAATGGGGCCGACTCAATTTAGTTGAGTTTAACCCCACGAAGACACAAGTTTGCGCGTTTTCCGCTAAGAAAACCCCATTTGTCATGGCGCCTCAGTTCCAGGGTACCGCACTCACCGTTAATAAAAGTGTTGGGATTCTGGGTGTTGACATTTCGAGCGACGTGCAGTATCGGTGTCATCTGGAAGCTAAGGCCAAACTGGCCTCCAAAAAGCTTGGCGTCCTGAACCGGGCGAAACAGTACTTCAATGCGAGGGATCTACTGATGCTTTATAAAGCTCAGGTCAGGCCTCACATGGAGTACTGTTCTCACCTCTGGGCAGGGGCGCCACAGTACCAGCTCAACCCATTTGACGCCGTACAAAAGCGCGCCGTTCGAATTGTCAACGACCTACGAGTCACTAACAGGTTAGAACACCTAAGTCTTAGGAGAGATATAGGATGTCTCTGTGTGTTCTACCGACTTTACAACGGTGAGTGCTCCGAGGAATTGTTCGATTTGGTGCCAACGTCACCCTTCCATCATTACACCACTCGCCAAAGATTGAAGTTCCATCCACATCGCTTGGATCCGTGGCGAACGACTACAGTTCGATTTTCACGATCATTTTTGCCGCGAACTTGCAAGCTGTGGAATGAGCTTCCTTCTGAGGTATTCCCGGAGCGCTATGACATGGGGTTCTTCAAGAAAGGTGTAAAAAGAGCTCTTCTTCAGGGCCGGCGTTGCACTGGTGACTCCCCTGGTGTTGCCTGTGTCCATAGGCGACGATGACCACTTACCATCAGGTGGCTCGTCCGCTTTTTCGTCAGCCCTTCAGGCTATAAAAAAAAAAAAAAAAAAAAAAAATCTCTTCACACTCCGCAGTTACGTCGAGTCGAGGACGCCTCGCTGTCAGGAGAGGCCGTGTTAGGAGAAGAGTGACGTATTTCCTGTCAGTAGAGGGGATTAGAGTGGGAGAAGCTATGAAGTCTATATAAGCGTTGGTGAGCTCAGTCTGCGGGCAATTCACGTCGAGTTCACTTGGCAAGGGGAACCTCTGCGCGTTTGTAAAGTCAATCTGCCTAAATCTGTAGTTTTGTAAATCGCTTACTGTTATTTTGTTTTAAGTTAATAAAAATTGATTAAAATGATTAAGTTAGTTGTGTGGTTGTAGTTGTGTAATGTAATTTGGAATTTATTAAAAAGAATATAAGTTCTTGTGGTTGTAGTGTTTATTGTTTTTTTTAATTATTTCCACTTCTGGTTCCTAAAAGTACATTAACGATTTACCTAACGTAATAAATAACGATATGACATTATTTGCTGACGACAGTACCATTTTGTTTACGCAGCAAAATAATTGTGACATTGAAAGTTTAATTAATAGCTCATTGACATCTGTAGTGACATGGTTCAATAATAATAATTTAACAATTAATTTTAATAAAACCAAATTAATGAATTTTAAACAAAGACGTACAAAGGACAATAATTTGACGATTCATTATTTAGGTTCACCTATTGCCGAAACTGACATTATTAAGTTTTTGGGATTAAAATTAGATAAACAAATGACTTGGAAAGAACATATTGATGATGTATGTCAAAAATTAAGTAAGTTTTCATTTGCACTACATAACCTGCGTAAAATTGTTCGCGTTGCGCACTCAGGCGGTTTTGACGGCTTATCATGCTTATGTAGGCGCAAGTCTTAGATATGGAATAATATTCTGGGGTAATTCCACTGATAAAGACAAAGCATTTTTGGCCCAGAAAAACTGTATAAGAGCGATATATGGTCTAAAAAAAACAGATTCGTGTAAACCTTATTTCGTGAAGTCTAAATTATTAACACTACCATGCATTTATATTTTGGAATGTGCAATCTTTGTAAAATCAAATTTGCATATGTTTGACTTTCGAACACGAGAGCGACATAAGGACAAATTGTGTGCAATACCATGCAAGACTGCTTTGTACAAACGTAGCGTCTTTTGCATGGCTCCTTTGCTGTATAATAAATTACCAAAAAATATACAGTGTGTCTCAGGACATGAAGTTTTTAAAAATAAATTAAAGGATTTTTTGTATACTAAAAGCTACTACTCAATCAATGAATTTTTAAATGAAAATGACGTGCAATCTCAGTAGCTATCTAATTTATATTGGGAATTTGACTGTGACATTAATTAATACCTAGTTGTTTTTTAGTTCGTTGAGATAATAATTTATGTATGGATTTTAATTTAATTTAATTTAATTTAATTTTGTTGACTAATATTAATACTAATTTTAATACTAAAATTGTTATCTAATGTTGTATACCTATCACAGGTAGGATATAGCGATCTCCATTGTATCAATTTACCAACTACTATATTGTACCTATGATCCACAATAAATTAATTTTGACTTTGACATATACCATCGCGGACTTTTCTGTAGACCTTTTCAAGGTGTACAATACTTAGTACATTATTTTTATAAATCCTGTAAGGTTAAGCCTGCGTACGCAATGTAAGCGGCAAGAAATGTAAGAATTTACGACACCACATTAGAAACCCTGAAAATAACAGTATTTCTCCATTATTTAATAGATGTTATTATAAGTACATAAAAACCTTCCTCTTGAATCACTCTACCTATTACAAAAAACCGCATCAAAATCCGTTGCGTAATTTTAAAGATTTAAGCATACAGACAAACAGACAAACAAACAGACAAAAATAGCGACTTTGTTTTATACTATGTAGTGATATTGCATGCACATGCGCTCTTCAGCTACGCTCAATCAACATCGCGACGCGATGCGGCGAAGCGCTTAGTTATTTTTAAGCAAATTTACCCAAATTTTTAAACTCGCTATATCTTTTGAATGGAGTGTCCGATTAAAATAATTTAAACAGCAATGTAAAGGTATTGAACTACTGATAAATAAAAAGTAAGTTATTTAGATAAGTATAAATGCCATGGTATGAATATCGACATCTTATTTTCGTTGCCGATTTAAATAGTTTGTTAAACTATAAAAGTCTTTATATTGGCGCAACTATAATACTTAGATATACCCTACCGCGGACTTTTCTGTAGATAATAATGTGGTCTACAAAATCGTAGTACATTATTTTGCTCCATCATCAATAGTTATTGCAGCGCACGCGATTTAAGGTATTTCAATAGTGATTTTTATCGACGGTGGTTTATGTTATTGAAGTTTTCGCAAGGATCCCTAATTTTTTTCAAAATAAAATATAGCCTATGTTACTTCGGAAAGATGTACATTCATAATGGTGAAAGAATTTTTGAAATCGGTCCAGTAGTTATTGAGCCTATTCAATACATACAAACGAACAAACAAACAAAAAAATATTACCTCTTTATAATATTAGTTTAGATTTAAGATGTTATACCTATATATATTATATTATAAATATTGTTATAGATTTAGGTAGAAAACTAATTAAATACGATATAATTGGAAATAAGTAATTGTTTGTTTATTATTTTTCGTAATGATAGTAAGCTATTTGATATTTCAGTCCACTGTAATTGCAACCGCTAGTTGGCGCTGTCATCGCGCACCGTGCCAATAAAATACTAAAATAACTAATCTTTGGTTTTGATTTACTTACTATTAAAATTATTAAAATTAAAATTTTAGTTCATTAGATGGGGGTTTTCAAATATTCCTAGAAATGCAATATTACGTTAATTCTGTCGTTGGAAATAATTAATGAATAACATAATATCTTGCACTTTTATTTCACTGTCTAAAAATACTTTTTTTTTTATGGAATTAAGATAGCTAACGAGCATGCAGCACCACCTTCCGCTGCCGCCCATAACAACTGTGACCGACCTAGAACTAGACTCAAAGGGACTAGGATGGTTAGTCTAGTTAGTAGACGGTGTTAGAATATTAGTTGGTTAGTTTGTTAATAAGTGCGAGGATAGGGTATGTTAGTGTAAATTAGTCCTGTTAGTTAATGTTAGTAATAGTCCAGTTAGTTATTGTTTTTATGAGTCTTGTTCTAAGTCGGTCACAGATGCGTTGCTACCCCTGAGGTCTGGGATGGTCGCCTCTAAAAAGTGTAACCGGCTCCACACCTTCCTATCCGGACCACAATTGTTCTTATAACAATTATTACACGGTAGGAATGGTACTAAGTACCGTGGCGGGCGGTGGTACTTCCCCGGGTGAGCTCTACCTATTATAATGTTTAATATTATAAAGAGTTTCTCAAACCCGTTGTTTTATTATCCCCTTATAAGGGGCGCCGTAACCGGGCGTGCAAGGCGTGCGGCACACGCGGGCGGCAAATTCAGGGCAAATGGACCCCGGCGGAGCGACATAATCATGAATCTGTATATGAGATTCGTATTCAACCAGGGGGGGTGCAAATAAGGTTCGCACGTTTGCGCCCACAAACCTTACGGCGCCCCTTCGGTGAAAGCTACTTTACTCTTAAGTACAATACTCTTAAGAGTAAAGTAGCTTATATGATCATTAAAATAACAATAAAATGTTGAAGAACCGTCGAACCGTTCATTGTACTTAGACGGTCGAATTAACTATAACATTCGACGCTAATCGCTAATTCATATATGGGACAACTTTCAAACGTCGCTACGAGTAGCCTCAGAAACACATTAATCATAAACAAAAAAAAATACTGCCATTGCAACTTACAAAAAGGAATGAAATCCCACCAAAAACATTTTCATGTAAAGTGTTGCCAAGACGACTGCGTACGGTTTACCTTGTGAAAAAGATATCAGATCTCATGTAGAGCCAAGCTTCTGAATCTACAGCTCTAACTCTACAAACCCTAACTTCACTAACTCTACATCTCAGTAAAAATGTATGGCTTGGCTGTTTCGCTACCGTCACGAAAGCGTAACGAATGCCTTCGAATTCTTCTCACTGCTAAGCGAATATTTAGTTTATAAAGTCGAAACAGCCAAGCCACATATTATACAAGCACAGCAACCAACAGTCCTTTTTCCTACCACGCAGTTGCAATAATATTGAACAATAGCATCTCTGCCACTTTTTGTACCATTGATTAAAACATATACAAAATAACTGATTCAAACTGATCTTTATTAAAACCTATCCAGTGGTAAAACATAATGATCATTAATGCATTGAATGTTTTCGAAGTCCAGTAATTTCGATTCCACATCTTTTAGGGCCAACATGTCTTGAATTTGATTTGCTGTAAATGTGTTATTTACATTTTCAGTAATTCCATTTAGGAAATCCCATGATGTGCATGACAAATGAAAATCACATAATCTATTATTTGGTGGTACATAATAATTGTACATTTTTAACAGAAACTGTCGCTTATTAAGGGGAACAATATTTCGTTCTCTTCTCTGACACCCTTCAATAAAGCATCTGCTTTCTGTGGCACCTGGTCTTAGGTAATTCGGCAATATAATGGTGGCTGCAGGCCCAGTAGAATCTACCCTTTCATCCTGTTGAGCTTGGTGAGTTAGTTGTAATGGTTCTTGCCAATTGTGATCTTCTACAGATGAAACAGGTTCATTGATTGTCGATGAAGCAGATGATGCAGCTGATGTTGAGGGACCAGAATGGAAGTGTCGAGTTGCTGTCTTTGCTCGTTGCCAACAAGAATGACATACCACACTTGAAGCACCCACCTAAAAATAAATAACAAGTTTAATAATGCTACAAATACTTTAATAATTTAAATAAGTTTTTTAAAGATTTTTATTGTTTAGTGATTGATGCTTGTAAACTCATACCCTCACAGTCGGATATCCTGAACTGCAGGTGGCATAGATAATACAAATAATATCACTAGCACCCATGATTAACTAAATATTTGCCCCACTGGGAATCAAACAAGAGAATGCTCGCTTTTCATTCTAGGCTTTAGAACAGACTTAACTAGCTTTGTTGTGGTGATAGCCCAGAACTGCACAGTGACCTAGGTGAATAATTCAAAACACATAATATTCTATTTGTGCAACTTTTTTAGTTTTATTATATGTATAGACAAATGCTCACCGTTCTTGGTAAAATCCATTCTTTAATAACATCCCTGATTCTGCGTTCTTGCTCGGAGGAAGTACATAACTGGTGACACCGTATTCTTCTCAAGAGAGAACGTCCACACAGGATACAAACTCGACGGTGTCCCAAAGATGACACCTCTGGTCTGTTTTCTTCATTTAATTCACTATTGGCGACATTCCAACAAGCTTGGCAGACTAAATCATTTGAATGGACCTGCAACAACATTTATTTCATTTACTCTTAGGTATGCTAATAAAGGTCTGAAATGAATTACATGTGTACGTATACAAATCTATTGGCAGCAGCAGCAGTAGCAGTGCAGAGATTATAGTATATCTAAGAAATAGTTACTACTTACAATTCGAGGCGCGATCCATTCCCGTACAATGGCAAGTATCGCGTCATCGTCTAATGATCTTCTTCCAACAGCATGACAGCGATTCATTGCAATTCCACAATTAATACAAAAATTCATGTTGATTTCAAGTAAACCTGTTAAAGGTTAAACGAGAAAGCAAGAATCAGTTTATCCGGTGTTCTAGCCAATGTCGATAGGTATTGCAGGGTACGTAATCCAGTGTGCAGGCAAAGGTCAGTAACGAAGCAGTCGATCTCGGAGTCCAATATTCAAGCCAAAGTTGTCGTAGAGATATATAAATCGCAAAAACAACGAAAATCGCAAGAATAACGGAGGACACATTCACTAGCGCAAAAGTACTGTGACAGCCCTGACGTACCTCGCTAAACAATAAACAATAGGGGCCATAAACATGCCAAGCGAAACAATAGAACAATGGACGGCCGCCTCGAAAGTACGCACGCGCACGACGCTTCGACCATTACGGCAATAGTCATACGGGCGAAAGTCGGTTGCAAGGAACGTTCTCGAATCTTGTTCGAAGCGGGTCCGGACTTAACAGGAATGTTCTGGATTGCCATGAATGGTGCGTGAGTGGTATAAAAAGGGGCGATCGGTCAAGTGCGGACATTCTAGTTTCGGAAGCGAAACCAGGAAGATACCAGCGATACCTACGAGCGATACCAGTGAGAAGTGAAGTGATTTCTACGAGCGATACAGTGTTCGACGAGTGTGTTTACGAGTACCTACGTGCATAGTGCTGTGGTGTGTACTGTGTGTAATTGTGTATCTACGAGTACAATAAAGTCTTTGTGGTACATTTTGGCATTTTCTCGAACCCCATACTCCTGACACGTAACAGTACGAAAGCGAATAGAACATACATTTTTGACATTGACATTTTCACTATAGTCATTGACATTTGTCAAAATGGACGACATTTTTATATCGATTCATTGAAGTATTCAGTATCGATTATTTGTTTTTTCCTAGTCATCAAACCACCTCAATTAAATTATAGTAGTTTATTTTGTATAAGAGACAATATCATCATACATTTAAACATGCTAAATTCATTTAGGTAAACATCTTTTACCGTGAGAACGCCTACCATCAAACGATTATTGAATCGATACTTAAAATGTTGTAATGCTACGAGTAGGATTGTCTACGGGCGTGCCATTTTATTACTCTATGATAAACATTTACAGAGATAGTAATAAACTATAATGTCATGTGTCAGATGTTTACGAAAACAGTTATAAATACTAAAAAATAAACAAGAATATCTCCTTTTCGCCATTGCCAAAAAAGCTAATATTTATTTAAGTTAATCAGCGAAATAAGACAATTTTTTTGGTACGTAATTGACACGTGTCAAGTCTTGGCCTAAAACTGGTCATCTCCTTTGGTAATTTTGCTCTAAACAAGTGTTGCAATGTTATGGAGTTTGTTCTGCCGTTTCTTCTCCATAGCGACACCGGAAGCGGCGCGGCGGGAGTGTAGGTAGTTAGGGCTAAAAAAATGCACTAAAAAAAAAGAATTAAAAAAAAACTTGGCGTTTAATCAAAGAAATTTTAAGTAATCTAAAAAATTGTTGTTCAAATTAAATTTGTAGTCAGTAGTAGGATA
>FR990013.1:365960-568610 GCA_905404135.1 Hesperia comma
TGACATTACCTAGCCACTTAAGTGTCATAAACGTAAGAGTAGATAAAATATAGGTATACTTAATCAGAAAGCTTCGAACTGCTAAGCTATCGGGAGTTACACGTGTTATTGTGAGTCAACCATAAAAGATAGACATATGCTGTCGTGGAATATTTTTTATATAATTTTAAGGAGAACATTTCCGTCATACATGATTTCTGTGTAGCTTTAACCATTAAGGTTGCACACGCGACGGAAGCTTAAAAAATGGAGTAACTTCTCCCGTTTCCCCAACATTTCCCTTCACTGCTCTGCTCCTATTGATTGTAGCGTGATGAAAAGTATACTATAACCAGCGCGGGAGTATGAAAAATAATTGTACCAAGTTTCGTTAAAATCCGTCGAGTAGTTTTTGTTTCTATAACGGTTATACATCCGACAGACAGACAGACAGACAGACAGACAGACAGACAGACAGACAGACAGACAGACAGACAGACAGACAGACAGACAGACAGACAAAAATTTTACTGATTGCATTTTTGGCATCAGTATCGATCCCTAATCACCCCCTGATAGTTATTTTGGAAATATATTTAATGTACAGAATTGACCTCTCTACAGATTTATTATAAGTATAGATATGGTTATATTCTTTACATTTTAAGTCAAAAAACTGGCTTCGAATCAACTTCCAAGTCATTTCACAAATGTGTTTGGATTTCTTTAGGTTATATTTGTTCGAAATGTTATGAAAACCCACATGAATTTGTGTGAATAGATCACTAATATAATGAACTTTGATTAAAGTATTGCAAAATATGTTTATCTTAGTCGTAAATGTGAAAATTCCGAGCTCAAAGTCATAAAAACCCCAAATGTCCTCTCAGGTCCGGTTAGACAGACGGAATTTTTGCTCACATAACGGCTGCTGGTTATCTAAAATACTAAAATTTGCGATTTGTGAAATAGACTTTTGGATTTTGTATCGAAGTCTGTTGCTCTTGCTGTGTAATCTATACATATAATAAAACTGTAAATAATCGCTGTCTGTACATGGAAAATATATTTAAAAGTTTATAATTTAAGGTTGTTGTATGATGAGTAAATGTGAATGAATAATTTATGTGTGTGTGTGTGTGTATGTGTATTGAATTGCGTAGACATATTTATATACACGTGATAATTAGTAGATCCTGAAACCGAGACACGTGTCGAATATTTTGGTTTAAATAATCTACATAAAATTTGCCAAAGGTATAACTTAAAAACTCACAAAGATACAAGCTTGTTGAGTTGCTCGTCTGTCCTCCTGTAAACATGGTCACTGCGTGCGGCCCAGCCGCCGCGGGGCGGCGGTTACGTTGCGCGCCCGCGTACCACAAAACAAAAACACACGCGTTCACGCCAACACACAGACACTCAAACATAACTTAATAATTGCGTTCCACTCACACCAAATTGTTCTTCGTACCGTCGCACTGCCATAGAAACATTATCACCGCACACTACTAATGTTCGCACCATTTCCATGCAGTTGTACTGCATATTGCTGTAGCGAAAACTCATTATTATAATTTTTGAATTCACGATAATATATTAACGGAATCGCAAGGAAGCGCGCACGCCGATCGCTAGCTTTCGGGTGACTGCGGGCGGCGACCGCGGCAACATCAAAGCGGGCGGTTCCGAGTCATTGCTTCAAAGCGAACGCCGACTTTGCGACGCAGTCTGCCCTGCCGACGCCGAATTTGCGACGCAGTCTGCACTTTGATCTTTAATATTTTTTAATATTTTTCGGACAAAATATAACATGGTATAAAAATTGTTGCAATCGATTTAGTTATTGATTCTGAACAAACTACTTTATGCTTTAGGGTCTACTTTAAATCTTCTTCGTACCGTCGCACTGCCGTAGAAACATTATCACCGCACACTACTAATGTTCGCACCATTTCTGTGTACTGCACATAGCTGTAGCGAAAACTCATTATTACAATTTTTGAATTCACTAGAAGCGCACACGCCGATCGCTAGCTTTCGGGTGACTGCACTGCGGTAGGGATGTTCGATCCGATCCGATACTTATGTGGATCGATACAAGTATGGTGAGGATCGGATCGCATAATCAGATGAATTCTAAATAAAGATAAACAAACTAAAACAATATTTATTTGTAACATGAATACTGACCGCGGCCGTGATCATACTTCATACTACAAAGTATGGTCTAAATACGAACTGATTCATATTACACTGATATTTATCTGGCGGTAGGTTTTGTTGATTGTGTTATTTCAATATACTTTCAATTTCGGCAAGATCGGCACTTGTGATTATAGATCACTCATTCTCTTTGTATAAGTATTACATTTTGTTCCCTTGAACCGCTAACAACTAATTGAGAATAGCAACAATGGCTCCATTATATAGTTAAAAATACAACTTGTTTAATTTTTTAAAATACTTGATACGATACCGGATCGATCCAAAAAATCGTATCAAATCTATTAGATCGATATTTGGATCGATACAATGAATTACGATCCATTGCGATCCAGAGTATCGATACAAAATGCTTGGATCGAACATCCCTATGACTGTGGGCGGCGACTGCGGCGACATCAAAGCGGGCGGTTCCGAGTCAAAGCATCAAAGCGGACGCCGACGTTGCGATGCAGTCTACCGTTTGATCTGAGGAGACCAAATATTAATATTTTTTAATATTTTTCGGACAAAATATAACATGGTATATAAATTATTGCAATCGATTCAGTTATTGATTCTGAACAAACTCGGCTTTAGGGTCTACTTAAAATCAGGTTAATTTCTCGACTTACTGCAACATGATTTATCAAAAAAAGCCACCGGATATTATATCTGCATGTGCATGTGTGTGTGTGTGTGTATTGGGCGGAGCCTAAATTTTAACATTTTTGCATGCACAGTTTGTTTATGTTGGCCTTGTTTTGCATGATATAGAACTAACAACAACGAAACTCGCGGGCGCAGCCGAGGACGTAGAGGTCGTGGTGTGCGGACACGCGGCAGCATGACAGCCCGTGGCGCAAGAGGCCAACGTGGTGCTGGTCGTGTGTCAGGAGATAGGCCTTCGGTTTCAGAACCGTAATAAACTCATAATATTAATATTTTTTGTAACTTTAATTGGCGTTGCTTTAGCTTTATTTATTTTTCTATGATACATCATTAAATGCCAATAAATATTTCAGACTATTCAGGGGTACGCTGGAGAGCCTGCCACAGGGCCAGCACTACGAAACTGCGCTGACCTTAAAAAGAAAGAGGGTCCTCCCTGCACCTACTACCAGTAGCCCAAGGTTAGATTTCCAATTGTTTTAAATATTTATGTAAATATGTACCACAAAGACTTTATTGTAATCATCAATCCGCAATTACACACTACGTACACACCCAAACACTATGCACGTGAATAGTGTTTGTTTGTGCACGTACGTGCATACTTTTTGTACATAGTGTACATAGTGTGTAATTGTGGATTGACGATTATATTAAAGTATTTGTGGTACATTTTGACATTTTATCGAACCCAGTATTCCTGGCACTTAACAATATATGTATACTAGCGGCCCGCCCGCGGTTTCACCCGCGTGGATCCTGTTCTCGTGGGAATATATGCATGTATTATACATAAAAACCTTCCTCTTGAATCACTACCTATTACAAAAAACCGCATCAAAATCCGTTGCGTAATTTTAAAGATTTAAGCATACAGACAGACAGACAAAAATAGCGACTTTGTTTTATACTATGTAGTGATGGTTTTGTTTTTAGATCTGAAAACTTATGGTCATCATTAGATGTCATCGCACCCTCTATGTGTCACGGACAGGGAACCTCGCCGCTCGTGCATACTACACCTCAGCACGAGCTTTCGGCACCTGGACCCTCAGTCCAGTAAGTATTGAATTGTTTTTCTTGTATTTTTCTCCTTTTTCATGTCATACCCATTTTTAAAAATACCGTGTTTTGCAGATCCGTTGAGTGTGGTGCGGGCAATCAGGTAATACCTGTGCCTATTGCCACTAGCCCAAGGTTAGTTTTTCGATTGTTTTAAATATTTATGTACATAACAGCAAAGAAAAAAAAATTATATGGCTTTTGTTTTCAGATCAGAAAATTTGAGGTCGTTGGACGTGATCGCTCCATCGACCTCTCCCGGAGAGGTAACCTCGCCGCTCGTGCTTACCACCGTCAATTTGCACGAGCTTTCGGCGCCTGGGCCCTCAGTCCAGTAAGTATTGAATTGTTTTTCTTGTACTTTTCTCCTTTTTTCATGTCAAACATCATATTTTTATACCTCTAGTTGTTGTTACGTTTCTTTGTTATTAAGTATTTATTTTATTTTTTAGAAGTACGGGCGTTGGGGAGCCTAGTGGGAGGGTTGGGGAGCCTGGTGGGAAAAGGCGACGATGTCTGTAAGTTCACTTTGGTATCCGAATCATTATATGATTGAGCAATTTATTAGCATTGGTTACTCATGTCCTTTTGAATTTTTCAGATTTCCTCCGTCCAGGGCGAGACCGCTGAATGACAGCGAAATCAGCAACTTAATTAATTATGGTGGGTGTATTTTACGTTCAGCCTTAATTTTTTAGAAATTGAGGAAGTAAAATATTCATTACAATCGTAACGTAAACTTTATATTTTCTTCTTTCAGGCAGCGAGGAGGAGTCTGACGACGAGGAAGACGAGAACGCTCAAGTTCCCCGGGTGGCGAGCTGGATGCGAAGCGAAGCTAACGAGGAGGTTGAGGAAGGTTGCATCCAAATTAATTTGGAGTGGCCTCCTCAACCGCGAAGTCGGTCCAGTACCACCCAGCACCACCCTGTCCATCCGGACGGAACGGGCAATTCTCCGACGCCCGTCGCGCCTACGTCCGTCTCACCAACGCCCACCTCATCGACATCGCTCTCTGCACCATCGGAGGCTCCGCCTATGGAGCCTACGGATAAATTTAAGTTTGTATGGAGAAGGTTTCCAGAGGCTCAAATTGACCCTCTTTTGAGGCGAGAAACTTTCTCCCAGATTAATACCGGCCCTACGGTTTCCGTCACGAATCCATATGAAGCATTTACTGCTATATGGGATCGTGAGATTATGGAAAGGATAGCAAGGGAAACCAACATTTATGCGCAGCAGCTGGCATCGATTATGTTGGAGGATGGGACCATCTGTCCCGGCAGCCGGATTACTCGATGGCACGATACCGATGTAGATGAACTCTACCGGTATTTTGCTCTTGTTATGGCCATGGGTATTGTAAACAAAAGCCGTCTAGAGGAGTACTGGATTACGTCTAAAAACGTTTTCAGTACTCCTGGATTTGCCCCGGAAATGACTTACAATCGATTCATGCTTCTGTCCAGATGCCTGCACTTTAACAACAACCAAAGTTGCGAACCTGAATTGTTGACAAGGCCCCAGGCTAAACTTTTCAAACTTCAACCCATAATAGATCACCTCAATAGCAAGTTTTCCCAATTATATAATTTATCGCTAAATATAGCCCTTGATGAAAGTTTGACCATGTGGAAGGGTTGGTTGGATATCAACCAATTCATCCCAAACAAAGCAGCAACAGTTGGCATCAAAACCTATGAGGTTTGCGAATCCCAGACTGGATATTTGTGGCGCTTCGAGGTACACGCAGGCTACGACATCTCTGCACTGCAAGACCATGATCCAGTTTCTGGGAAAGTACCTGCTCTTGTGCTTAGACTTTTAAATGGTCTGGAGCATAAAGGGCACACAGTATGGATGGACAACTTTTATAACTCTCCCGCACTAGCGCGAGAGCTAAAGTCACGGGGTATAGATTGCGTAGGAACGCTCCGCACCAACCGCCAATTTGTTCCAACTGAATTGGCGAGTCTTTCGAAAACCGACATGGCAGTCGGTGAAGTGTTCGGTTGCACTTCGGGAGATGTAGATCTCCTGGTAATGAGAGATAAAAACCGCGTGTCTTTTATCTCGACCTACCATGGGATCGCAACTACCCGGTGTGGCGATTCACTGAAGCCGACTGTCGTGGCGGATTATAATCTTTGTATGGGCGGAGTCGATAAAAAAGACCAACACCTAGCTATGTTTCCCATTGCGAGAAGAAGGACGAGAGTGTGGTATAAAAAGTTTTTCAGGAGGCTCTTAAACGCTAGTGTCTTGAACTCCTACCTTTTACTTAAAAGTCAGTCATTAACGCAACGGAAATTCCGGATGACGTTAATAACTGACTTGCTCACTAAACACAAAACACCTACACCCCTCACATCCACTCCAACCACCACACCCATCATACACAGCCCGGCACAATATTAGACGATAACACCAGGAAAATCAAGTCGCTTTAAGCGCAATTGCGTCCTTTGTAAGAAACGGACAATCACTTATTGCGAAGGCTGCGACGTGGCAATGTGTATGTTCACTTGCTACAAGCCATACCACGCTCATCTCTTTGCCACGTCGCAGACTTCGCAATAAACATACAGCTCCACACACACACACACACACACACACACAAACACACACACACACACACACACACACACACACACACACACACACGCACACACACACAGACATTGGGCATTAGTGTTTAAGAAAATCCTGAAAAATAGGTATGTGAGTGTGATGTATGTATGTGTATTGCCATCCATACTACTGTGAAGTACTAAACAGTAAAAGCTGCATTTGTTTTTTGTATGTGTGTATGTACGTGTGTATGTATGTGTGCATGTATCTGTGTATGTATGTATGTGTGCATGTATGCATGTGTGTATGTATGAAGAGTGTGCATGAGGGCTTATTACAATAGTATCACATTAGAAGGGTCATGTCAACAATGCAACTCGCAACTCGGTTACTCATTGCACATAAATTACGTAATAACTTGACTTTGTGTTATTACAGTGTTATTGCAAACTTGATGAATATTTTAATGATAAATCAGCTTGGACATGAGTTTCGTATTTTAGCCGTAATTAGTAGTAAGTGCATCTGTAACTGTGAGTGGAGAAAGAGAAAAAAAAGACTCCTTGGGAGTTTCTTGCCGCTTCTTCTTCCAAGACCACTCGCCGTAGGGATTTGTTGAAGCGATGGCGTAACTTGACGTTCGATAAGTGTTTGTAAAAACCTACTTCGAAGAAATAAATATTTGAATTTGAATGGGGAGGGGGGGGGGGGGGGCGGTGGTATGAGTGTTGAGAATGGGGCGATTTTTATGAAAATGTAATTATAAATTTTAACCATCACGAAACATTATAAAGCACTTTTGCAAAATGGAGGTAGAATCAAAAAAGTGACATACATACATACATTGAATACATTTATTGTGTGTATGAATAAATGATTTTGAATTTGAATATGGCCCCACCCATATTATTAATTTATGTGCAATCTTTAAAGTGTATGGCATTTGGTAATAACTAGTTGTACATTGTCGCATTTTTTTATGTTAAATTTTTATATTTCATTTTTTTTATTTCTTCATACATGAAATAAAAAAATAACTTGACTATGGTTAAATAAAAATTAGTTGAGAAAATAAAAACAAATCAATTATTCATCATTATTTTTATTTAAATTTAATATTAAATAAGTGGTGTTTATTGTTATCCATACTAATATACGTAAACAGATAAATAATGTTAATTTTTCACTATATTTAAGTACATGGTTTTTAATATTTCTCTTCCAAACATGTATTGTTTTTAATTGTATATGATGCCTGGATTCATGTAAATCTTAAATATACAATTGTTATAATACTTTTAAGTACACATACTGACAAATCTTACTTTATAAGAAACAGTGTTTTTAGTACCAATTTTGAGTCTCATTTTTAATAGTTTCATACTCAACACATGTTGAACATAACCACGTTCCATTGTATAACCTAGCTGGGCGATAAGCTCAAGTTATTGTAAACAAAAAACGGTACGGCTCCAACGCCAGGAATACATTCTTATCTAACAATTTATGAGACCCACTTGAGTGACATTTGAAGAGTGGCTATTTTGGTGCAATGTTTATAAACATGTGTAGTGTAAAAATATTGTATTGAAACATACGCTGTTTGGTTTTTATTCTGTTATAAATGCATTATTGTATTAAAAAAATATTATATAACATCAAGTATCCGTTTATTTTTTTTATAAATCAGAAAATAAAAGTTAGTTTTAGGTAACCAATATTATTTCTCATAGAATTATCTCAATTCAATACAAAAGTAATTCAAAGTGTAAGAAATACCTACATAAACATATAATGATGATAAAACCAATTGGAGTTGTACAAAATTCTAATTAGAAACATAGAAATTTTGGATAAATTCGCAGCCAGTCTCAAAACTTAGCTGTCAAATCTCCGTCTGTCTCATGTCCTCTCAGGGCCTGTCACCGCGGCCATCTTTGTAATTCTACACGTTGATGGCTAAGGGTTAACATAAGTTTAAACTTAAAATAACTTTGGTACTAAATTAATAATTATCATGATTATTAAGAACAAACAAAACAAAAAAAACACACATTCAACAACAAAAACCAATCAAAATATTATAGGTATTGCGTATCCATAGTGCGAAAAGCTATGGCAAATGACCTAGCAACCTCTATGCTACAATCTGCCGCAGGGCGCGTTCCGCCATGTAAACATAACGCTCAAGACGTTACCCCTTGATTGATAGTGGAACGCACCGAGCACCACGGTCGCACAGCGGGCCCAATCGGAACGCACCCAAAGGGTACAGTTGTCATGATTGACTGACCTGTCGCTGTTCGCTGTTAGTTGTCACTTGTCATTGTCGAGTCAAAGCCAGCGAGTATAGTTTGTTTATTACATGGTTACCAATGTAATTAAACATAAAAGTAGCGAAACTATTTTAGAAGTTGTAAAGTTACCCTCGACAAATTTGATAATAAGAAATCAAAACTTTACAGAAACTGAGATTGTCGCACGAGTGATGAGACACAATCAACATCACCTCTCACAAATGAGTATAATAAATATTAGGGACCCTAGGATTGAAATGTGTACGGAGTAATACCTACGGACTTAATTCAAGCACACAGTATGAATGACAGTAACAATATTATTTACGCCTTGCTGCCCGTTTTGTACGATCATTCTTGGGGATCGGATCACCTGAAGTGGAGGGTCCAGGGCCAGGGGGAACACACGGCGTAGCTTGGTTATCCTCTTCACGTTGCTGAGCTGCTTCAGGCAGACTAAGGAGCTCCGCTTCGCACGAAATACGGCGGCGAGAACCGTCACGGAGCTTAGCATAAACTTTACCGTCTAGTGTCCAACAGTTCCTCATACCTAGCAATTTTCGGGCCTGTATGAACAAATTCTGCCTCTGGTGTGTGAGAAACTCTGACACTACATATGGTGTGCCTTTAAACCCGTTTTTCTTCTTCCACACAGAATATTTTAAGCCCAAATCAGTAAAGCTTATCAAAACAGGCCGACATCTGCCATCAGTGAGACGACCAAGGCGATGACACACTTTGAATTTGTCAGAAGTGAGCTCTGAGATCCCAAGCTTCTCCTGGAACAATTTTGCGACATGGCCGGGCAGGTTATCCTGAATATCTTCAGAGATGCCACTGATTATGAGATATTTTCTACGATGCCTCATCTCAATGACATCTATTGCACTTGCCGACTTGCTGCACTCGATGATCTGTTGCCGAAGGAGATTTAAAATGGAACAAACCAACTTTTTAAATGCTGAAAACTCTTCTTGAAGCTGAGAAAGTGTGCAAGCACTCTGGGAGGATGCAGTAGCATCTTTAAGTTGGCTGTCAAATTGGGTCAATTTGTCAAACAGAGCTGCTTCAAGGGTCTTCTGTGCTTCAATGACACTGTTAATGCTAGCCATGCTTGAAATTTAGTAAAATCCTTAAGTGTACTTGCTTGAAAAAAAAGTGTTAAAATCAACCAGCAGGACAGTGAGTGATATCTTTTGATTTACAGCATTTAAGGATCAGATAACACTTGTGAGTACACCTTGTCACTTATTTGCAAAACCACACAACTTGTACTTTGAAACTATCGAGTTTAATTTAAAATAAAATATATAATAATACAGAGAACAATTTTGAGGTGTGTTTTCTCCAACTACCGCCCAAGAAAAAAAACATAGATACATGGCGGCTCGGCCCGCAAATGAACATTCATATGATAGAAGTTAGGTTAAGTACTAAAAAAAAAAAATGTCCGCGTGGCAAATGGCATCGGTGCCTGAAATATTACGTCGCGCACTGATTCTACAGATTCTGGCCAGAATAGATAATAAAGGTCAACTCACGCATGGTACCATGGACGGGAAGATAATCCGCACACTAGTGTCAGCTCCCGCGGGACCTCGGGGATTATCATGGGCGTCGCCCGACGGCGTTCCGTGGTTTCGAAGCTCGAAGAAGCTGGTACCTGGAACCTCCGGGTCGTCAGGGCAGGCGAGCTGATGGAAGTCCTTGGGGCTCCACGTGGCGTGCGGGTGTGCATGCGCAGGTTAGGCACGTGGCGAGCGTGACCGTCGACACGGCCAAGGTGCTGGCAGAAGCTTGCGGTGCGCGCCGTCGTCCTTGGGGTTGTCCTCCAATCCGGGAGATCAGTAAGCGCAAGCGGAGCTGGCCATACGGCTGGCGGCTGCGTGTTCGAGGCAAGGCGTGCGTGGCGTGACGATGGCGGTCGCAGTGGTGATAAGTCTCACCTGATTCTCTCGACGTAACGCAGCGTCAGCATCGCGGGCGCAGATCGCGAACCGAAATTTACATCACGCGTGAGGCGCGTTACAAAAAAAAAACGTGGTGTCCAGTCTACCACATTACGATACCAATATGGCGTCAGGCAGCAGCGTGACCCCTTTACATGAGTCGGCGGTGAGCCAGGTGTACCTCCCAGGCCCACGCGGAAATCCAGACTGACCATCGCTAGCCGAATCATAGATAGATCGATTCCATCGACAAGAGTGACAAAAAGTTGCGGAGTGCCACAGACAACCGATCCAGAATTCGCCTTATATAATTAAGGATATTAGGTTTCGTGGCAGCTTTAAGTATAGCGCCACCAAATGTTGGAACAACCTGCCTCCACCTCTTCACGGCCTGAAAACAATAAGAAATTTTAAACTCAAATTTAAAGCATATTTATTAAACCTGCAGAAAACAATTTAGTTCACACATACCTTTCTACCTCACACACACACACACACACACACTCACTAACTGACTTAAACACGAACACACGCACGCACGCTCACACGCACATATTACACACAAACACAATTGAGTTAGATAGTCAATTTAATAATTAAAATATATATATACATATAACAAACATTTTTACTTCCATCATTGGGTATCGCCGATCTGTTGGATTATTGCATTTTTATTGTTTTGTCATATTGTTCCTTCCACGCCAATATTGTCCCTTTGTATTATTAGCATGACTTTATTTTTTCTTTGTATTTGTTTGCATAATAGTTTTCTTTAAACAAATGTAAATTTTACGTGGGTAGTTTGATTTGTAAGCACAAAAATAAACTGTACATTCAATCCTAATTTTGTTTATAGTTAAATGTTTATTGCATTTTCTTTCGAAGTTGAACATTGTTGTCGAATTATGCAAGTACTGTTATACATATTATGTTCTGATTTCAAAATTGCAGTCAACATAATTTAATTTTAATGCCGAATGCTGCTCCGCTTACCGATCTGCACGCGACTAACGCGGACGGGCGCACAGAAAATCAAAGGGCCGTGGTAATACCGCGCCATTTCTCTGAGTGCGATCCTTTTTCATCATGTTGGCACTTCTGCAGCTGCAACTTTGAAACCAAATAAACAACTCAACTCACAATCTAAATGTTGCAGAAGTGCTTTATGATGAAATAAATGTTTCTATGTCTATGTCTATGTTTATTTAAATTTACATAAATAAATAAATATTCCTTGTAATACATAACAAACAAACATACTCTTATTATTTCTGACGGAAGTTTACTTGCGGAGAAATAATTTTAATTATGTACTACCATAAACAAAGCAGACGGTGTCTATGACTATAAATGAATTGTCGATGGATCGCAGAGTAGCCAACCACATAATATTGTTGATACTCGTTGATCATTGGACAAACGATTACAGATTAACCAACCGACTAATATCGGTGGTCACGTTCAATATATTTATTACTAGAGAACCGCCCGCGCTTCGCTACGGGACCCGTAGGTCCCGCTCTCGTAGGAATTTAGGCTAAAAAGTAGCCTACTACTCGCTCTCTTCACTCCACCCTGTCTGAGGTGTGTGGAGCCCTCGGGACAGTTAGCTCCCCTTTGGGGGTGTCTCTCGCGGCCCGTTAAAACGGGCCGGTCCTTGGGTTGGGCCCTAAGGCCCTTGGTTGTCCATCTGTGGTTAACCAATAGGTCAAGTGCGGTGAGTGGTGGCCTCTTTACAGGCCACAGAGTCTTAAACGGGATGGGGTTCATCTTCGCGCCGCCCAGGCGATCGAGGCCCTACCGGGTGAATCCCGCTGGTGGGAAGCCCAGCAGGAGCCGATCAGCGCCAGGCGACGACTTACGAAGCCCCAGTATCAGTCAGTGCTAGGCCCGTCCCGCGCAACCAGCAAGTCGCGCGGAAAGGCTCGGCGGTCCGGTGGACGGGCGTGGAGCGGCGCCAGGTCCTGCAGATGCGGGAACCGCGACGCGTCGACACGCCCGAACATGTTGCGTGCCAATCTCTCGATGAAGTCGTCCAGGCTCTCGACTCGAAGGTCCCTCTGGTCCGCTGGCACTATCCTGTTGGCTGAGCAACTTGCGGACATCAGTCAACAGGATAGTGCCAGCGGGCGGGCGGTACACTGAATACAGCCGGAGCGGGGAGTTCTCGAGGCAGAGCTAAAGTAGCCTATTACATTTGCCTATGACTTAAGTAAATTACATGTAGTATTTGATAGCGTAATTCAGAACTTGCAAATGAATTTTATTACCGCCATCTATTAGCAACTCCGAAAATAAATATCTAGCAACTAACAAAACATCGATCTTCCCATGGGAATGGGATGTTTTTCCGCGGTAAAAAGTAGCCTACGTCACTCTCCACCCTCCTAACTATCCCCACACACATAAACCTTACCATATAATAGCTTTGTTGCGACGTGAAAGCGTCACAAACAAACAAACAAACAAACACACTTTCACATTTATAATATTAGTAAGGAAGTAAGGAAGTAAGGATAAGGATGCCACAGATAAACCATTTGTAAGTGCGGGAGCGACACCATGTAGTAGGTATGTTAAAATACGCTACTACAATACCCCTCTTCGAACAAAAGAGGCTAACCCAGTTAGCCGACATAGCCGAGGTAACCGAAAAAAAAACTTTTTACATTATATAAAAGTTTTCTCACAAACAAGAACAAAACCTAAACTCAGAAAAGACTAAGCTTTATACCTACTGGACTATGGAATCTACATCCTACTATTTCAATCCTAAACTATGGGGGTATAAACTATTATCTTAAACTATGGGCGTCCCCAAAATTACAACTAAAACTTTGTATCTTAGTTACAACTAATCCCTACCTATATACCTATTAATCTACTATCCGGCATTACCTATGAAAACAATCCAACTATTAAATAATTCTAAGATACGCTAAACTAAACTTAATAACCATATCTATCTATACTAATATTATAAAGCTGAAGAGTTTGTTTGTTTGTTTGTTTGGTTGAACGCGCTAATCTCAGGAACTACTGGTTCGAATTGAAATTTTTTTTTTGTGTTGAATAGACCTTTTATCGAGGAAGGCTATAGGCTATATAACATCACGCTGCAACAATTAGGAGCGAAGAAATAATGGAAAATGTGGAAAAAACAGGGAAAATTATTCATTCTCGAGGGCTTTCGTTGCATGCGTTGCGAAAACGATTCAAGATACCAAAAATATATGTATGAAAGAATTATTCCTCTTGAAATGATCTAAAAAAATGTCCACGACAGTATATGTCTATCTTTTAAGATTAACACACTAGAACCGTTTTTATGGTAATCAAATTTGCCGCGTTTCCAAGTTTAATCTGAATTAATCTTGCTGTGATCCTTTGCTACTTTGCTATTATTTTGTCGTAAGCTTTATTTCTAAGTTTAATTTAATTTAACCTCAATTAATTTTGGTGATAGTTTATTATCTTCCCGAAATTCCTACGGGAGCGTAGGTCCCACGCGGTTGATACTTACGGGTCCCGAAGCGAAGCGAGGGCGGTTCGCTAGTCACTAATAGAAAAGATGTAGGTATGAACTAACTATACACCTAACAAGTATATGTCGGCGCGTTGGCTTCAGACTCCATGATAATTAAATAATAAGTCACTGTACTTCACTATAAATTTATTCACTACACCATAATATAATAGTAACAATATCACAAAATCACAAAATAACAGAATAACCGTTGAGTTGTTACTGGCTATGTCTTAATTCTACGAAGGTTGCCGACTTAATGCCGTTTCCACGCGGCGTTCTAAAAGATTACAGCTATCACCGGATATTAGAAATTATGCCACATCAGCTGTCAAGAAGCGGAGGCGGAAATAAAAACACATTAGTAAAAATCTTTATTGTAAATTAACTTACATACGCATTTATAAAATAATAACTTATTAAATATTAATATTTATTTAATTAACACACATTTTTAAAGTAGAAAATAATAATTAATAAAGTTCATTGCTCATTCAAATAAACCACTGATATAAATATTTCTATATTTAAAAAAATAAGATAAAATAATTCAGAACACATAATTATCTATCCAATCAACTAAATTTCATAAAACTGATATCTTTACATTTAATAAAATTGACTTCATTACAAAACTATAGGAAAAACTCCACAAGATGGCACTGTAACATATTATTCGCGTCCATATTAATGAATCGATTAGTTTATAAAGCTATGATAAAAACCCACAAGATGGCGCTGTAACTTATCCGCGCCCATACGGCCATACTGACTCCAGCGCAGCGCGCTCTCGGCGCTGATAACTCCAAAAATAATACATATATGTCGGAGCGCACTAAAGTCCTGCGCTGGTCTTTCAACGCCATCTGTGGAAAATCGCTGGAACTACTTGTCGGAGTGCAGTAAAGTCCTGCGCTGATCTTTCAACGCCATCTGTGGAGAATCGCTTTAACTATTTGTGGAAACGTCAAACAGTTATTGTTTGGGCATGGTTGGCATGGAGTGGGGGTTAGAGATGACATTATAAAGAACCAGAGCTGTTATGATGGGGGGCTTTTTCGGAATTGAGCGCTTAGACCGAGTAGACGTGTAGAACCCACTGCCATACCAAACTTGTCGCGTTTCCATGTTTAATCCGAAGTAATCTTGCTGATCCTTTGCTACTTTGCTATTATTTTGTCGTAAGCTTTATTTCTAAGTTTAATTTAATGTAATCTGAATTAATTTTGGAAATAGTTCATTATTTGTTATAAAACTGTATTGAAGTGTTGTAATAGACCTTTAAACTCTGTGTACTGACTATTATTTCTGACCTCCAGCCACGTATAACCCAAATTATATCGACCGCTCGGACCTTAGCGCCGTTATCAGAAGTTGGATGTAACTTCACGTCCCACACATGGCTGGCTGGGTAATTTCCAGGTTTTCAGGTTGCAATTGTCAGGTGATAATATTGTGAGGCATGGATGGCAAGTGAAGAGATATGACCACCACACGGGAGCTCTTGTACATGGCACGTTTTTTTTACCGTACGGCGTGTTTGCCGTGCCGTAAAAAAAACGTGCTAGCGTGTACATGGCACGGCAAAGCTAACGGGCAAGACAACGGCCAGGTGCCGTTCACTTGGGATCTTTCATGAACTAATGTAATTAACAATATTCGTTATTTATGTTCATTTTACTAAGACAGAAATCAATTCAGTCAAAAATCATTACCTTAACTACTAGTTGCATCTATTTCTTTCTTATTTATGTAACTTGTCCTTCAAGCTCATAATAGTACTGTATGTTTAAGTTTTAGTTGATTTCCAATTTTTTTTGGTGTGTATACTGTATACCTCTACCCCTTCTATTTGTTTATGTATTTCTTTCCTAAATCTTACGTTGCCTGGAAGAAATCGCTATATATAGCGATAAGGCCGCCTTTTGTGTAGTAAGTACTTATTTTATCTGTAACATGGTTCTATGTACCCATGTATTCTGGTATACAAACAATAAAGTGTATAAATAAATTAAAAATTCAAATTCAAATATTTATTTCTTCGAAGTAGGTTTTTACAAACACTTATCGAACGTCAAGTTACGCCATCGCTTCAACAAATAATAATAAATAGAAATAAATAGAAGTCAGTTAAAAACAGTGTAGCCAGCCGGTCACTAAACCGTGAAAATGTCCGGCGTCGTCGACACACTCACGAAGACTGCCATACAACACTGATGAAAATCACGCCGTGCGTAGACGCGGCACGCCGAGGGGGACGCACGGTGCATACGGCGGCGGCGCCGTGCCGTAACGCAGCCGCGACCGTCTACAAGCTCTCATAGAAATCCATACAACACTGACAACCGTGCCTACACACGGCGAATTTACCGTAGATTTTTACGCCAAAAAAACGTGTGTCTACAAGAGGCCTAAAACAGGATTTTGAAATAAAATGGCAAGTATCGGTGTAAAGGATTTTCAAGTAAGACGGCGAGTGTGGGTATGGCATTATTTTTATTCCATTGCGTCTGAGGTGATACAATTTCATTGCTTAAATTTTAATTTTTGTGTAAACTATATTGTGTGTGTATAGTTTGTTTGATAATCGTGAGTGAAAAAAAAAAAAAACATTATTCGGTAATAAAATCATTTAAGGCAGTTTTGATGTTTACTCGCTAAAAAAAAAAACCATTTTTATTATGACCTCTATGTTTTTATTATGAAGGGAAAGTTACACCCTTTGATTTTAGTGTAATTTAACCAAGTATTATAACATCGGAACACACTTTTATCATGCGATCATTTTGTTGAAGTTTAACGTGGGTAGATTTGTGGTTAGATTGCTAAGATGCCCAAAGGGCCAAGTATCATTTGAAGTGTTGTGATATAAAAAGTGAATTTGAGTCAAGTAATAGTGATGAATCTTAGTAGAATCCGTGGGACTTGTTGACTTTGTTGGTTGGGCTTAGTGAAGGGCCACAGGCCACGAATAAGATTTAAGAATTTAGCTTTGTTTTGAGAATTAAGCTTTGTTTTGAGATACCTTGATAATATTTGAAAGTTATTAGATAATATTGGTACTTGGTTGGGTAAGCATTTTTGTTCAATTAATTTAATCGAAATGTAACGTAACTCGAGTCATTTTAAAGTAAAATTATTATGTTCCGAAGTTACAATAACAATTAATCTACGTTCATAAAATTCTTAAAGATACCCCCTTTGGTAGATTAGATTTTGTAGTCTGGTCGAAAAAGAAAAACAAACATTTTAAAGTCAGGTATTAGGCTATGCCTTCCGTGTTGGTACAATTTTTAATTGATAGCGAGATAGGACGTACAGTGCAGTGACTTTTATCAAACGTGCGTGTTCTTTCCTTTCGTGACAGGCGTTAAATTCTTAACATTATTTCTTGATTACATTTTATTTTTGCGCAATGGTTAACACGCGGTCCTGGGTTCGATTCCCGGTGAGGCGGCAATTTGAATGATGAGTTTAAATTTTCGTTCTCGGTCTGGGTGTGTCCTTGTCTTGTGTGTTGTTCAGGGTACCCGCGACACAGGGAATCCTAGTGTGGTGTTTTGAGTGTGAAGCGTTATTTAAAAAAAAAAAAAAGGGCGAGGTGGCCATAATATAAGGGCGAGGTGGCCATAATATAAGGGCGTGGTGGCCATAATATAAGGGCGAGGTGGCCATATAAAGGTGAGGTGTCCGTATAGAGGTGAGGTGTCCGTATAAAGGTGAGGTGTCCGTATAAAGGTGAGGTGTCCGTATAAAGGCGAGGTGGCCGTTGAAAGGTGAGGTGACCATTGTAACACAGTTAATAATAATTAGCGGCAGTATCTCCGATACTGGTCAGGTAGCCGGTCAATAACAAAGGTATTCTTTTTATTTTGCTTTTTGGTAATTTGGTGCACCGCTTATCGCTGAAAAGGATTAATTGAAAAAAAATAAACACACACAAAATAGATGCTTTATTTGTGCTCAACTTGACGAAGTATTCCATTTATCGAGTACCTACAACAATAATCAGCTTACGCTTTTAAAAAGTGAACGGTTTGGTTTTTCATTGGTGACGTCGATCGAATTAGTTACTCATTAGTTCACGTTGTTTTAAAAGTGAAACACAATACAATTTTCATAGGGTTTATTTACTATGTGACAAAATGTTTTCGAGTAATCTCACTATAGTGACGTTTATCGAGCCATTAATTAAGAAAAAAAAAAGTGTTCGATTTCAGCTTATTTTGTTGCGTCGTTTTTAAAGTATAGTAAACCCAACTTAAGATTGAAACGAAAGAGGCGCTGTCGGACGCATTTGACATTCATTTGACCATTGCCATTTCGGAGATAAGTTGGGCGCACTGTAAAGCACACTTTATTGTTTTGTGTAGGATTCTAAATACCCGCGTAGTTCATTGTTAATTTTAAATATTGTGTAAGCGTTATCTAATGATCCAAAACATTGACATTAGAGGTATTACAGACGAATTAGTTGGATTCTTACCCGCTTTAGTCACTATATTTTCGAAATAAATAAAGTCGACGTAAGTGTTTACGTCGGATTTAAGCTGCGTTTAGGAAGCGATTCTAGGTTATAAGGAACTGGAGACCAAGACCTTGTCTGGTACCTGTCTGGAACCAAGGGTGACATCACCTTGTTGTGGTAACATGAAACAAGGTAAAAGTGAAACGGCGTTTTTGGTATGACAAAGTTTTATTTTATTAAATCTGGTGTTTTTGAGTTTTATAACTTCCATTTTTATTTCGTTCCTTGTGAAAATATAACCTTTTGTTGTCTTGTAATTAGTGAACAATGACAAAAGATAACAATTAAGATATCGGAGGTTCTGTAAAATTTGTTGATTTTAATTTAAATTCATTTATTCATTCATTTTAATTCATTTTATCTTTCGTCATTTTCTATTTGATGAAAAAAAAAATTAATAGCAGTTTGTGGAAGTTTAGTGAAATTTTTAATTAAAGTAGCAGTTGGATACAATCAGTTCCCCAATTATTTTATTTACAAGTGCAGCACACTTCGATTAGTTTTAATTTACTTTGTGAAACCAATGAGTTTAAAAGTAATCTCACATGTGACGATGCAATGTGCATCGTTCTGTTTTCAGATAAGTTTTCGAGGATGCACAGGCAGCAGCACACGCAGGTTACACATGTGTTGTCTGGAGCCGAATCGACGGCTGCGTGCGTGCACTCGTGGGCTTCCTGGAGTTCATTCGTGTGACATTGAAGGAGGAAGCTCTGGCAACTGGCAGCCTCAGATCGGACGCAACATAACAGGTGATCTGTATTGTTCAGACTATTTTGTGATAGCTTAAAGCTAACTTTTCTTTTCGAGACGTAGTTCACTTGGTAAAAGTCTATTTTTGAGAGATTTAGTTTTCGGTCAACTTGTCGAACGGAACTTTTGAAATTGTAATTGAATGGTGTTGTTACTTTGAAAAATGCATAGCCCTTATATGATCACTGGATAGAAGTGTTCTGTGCGGTTATTGGTGGGTGCCAAGACAGTTTTGCATCGGGACGGACGTTGCAATGCAGATGAGAGCTATGTATACGGTCGTTATTTTTCAGAGAAGTACATGATTGTACTTGAGTGCCGTTCGATAAGTCAACTTGTTTGAAAATTGATAACTTTTGAGAAAAGTAACTGTAACAGATATCTGTAGGTAGATGCAGAAAACGCAATAAATCAGTCAGCCGCTAACCCCGCTGTTTCATTGACGTCTCACTGGCGACGATTTGTTTGAGACGCACTTGCAATTAATTATTGTACTTTGTGTAACCGCGTGTGCTAAGCGATAACGAGTTAAAGATGCCAATCGGGAAATTAGAACCTTTTAATCTCAGTTCGCAACAATGGCCGGCATATATCCGTCGCGTAAACCAATACATTTTACTCAACGAAATAAAAAACGAGTTAAAAGTACCAATGTTAATAACTGTAGTGGGTGAAGCGACATATTCGCTTATGTGTGATTTATGTTCCCCGGATTTGCCCGAGAATAAAACGTATGATGAATTGGTGAAATTAGTGACCGAACATTTAGAACCTCAAAGGTCCGAAATAGCCGAGCGCCACGTGTTTAGGTTACGCCGGCAGCGCGCGAACGAGCCGCTCATGGAATATTTACAAGCGTTAAAACATCTCGCGGCCACTTGTAACTTTGGGAAATGTAAGAATTGTTCTACGCTCGAAGAAAACTTAAGAGACCAATTCGTGTCGGGACTCGCGAACGACGTGATGCGTTCGAGAATATTCGCGGAGAAGAAGATTCAGTACAAGGAAGCCGTGGAGTTGGCGCTGGCTCTGGAGGCCGCAGAGAAGCACGCAGAGGTGGCTGGCAGCACTAGCCAGGCCGGGACCTCGGGTGTCGGAGGCGGCGAGGCGGGCGAAGGCCTGCATTTTTCGCGCGGAGGGCGCGGACCGCGGGCGCGAGGGCCCGGCGGCCGACCGGTCGCGGGCGGCGGCGGCGGCGGCGGAGGCGCAGGCGCAGGCGCAGGTGGCGCAGGCAACCAAGTTTGTTGGCGTTGCGGCAAGGTGCATCGCGCGGATCGGTGTCGATACATAAATTACAATTGTGATGAGTGCAATCAGAGAGGTCATCTGAAAGTGATGTGTAGAAGTGTTCGTGCCGGTGGCGGGCGAGTGAATAGCCGACATAATTACGTGAGTGACGAGTCGGATGATATGTTCAATATCGATGTGGCAACTCAAGGTAACAAACCATATTTTGTTAAAGTAGTTATGGACGGAAAGGTTATTGAGTGTGAGATAGACACGGGTAGCCGCATATCCGCAATTAGCGAAGAAATGTACAGAGAATTATTTTTACATAAAAAGATTGTATGTGACAATTTAATTTTACGGTCATATTCGGGTTCACGGATTGAGTCCCTCGGGTATATCGAGGTGGATGTGCAAATAGGGAATAGAGTAGCTAATTCTTTACGTCTATATGTTATTAAGGGGGGTTCACGCCCGCTATTGGGAAGAGAATGGTTGCGTACACTCGATGTAAATCAAATAAACCTCCACGAAATACTCGAGGATGGACTCTTGAACCAGTTATGTACAGAATTTCCTGAAGTATTTACTGACAAATTAGGTACGTGTAAGCGCGCCCTTCGATTACAGCTGATCGACGAGACCCCGGTGTACGTGCGCGCGCGGCCCGTGCCGCTTGCGCTGCGGGACCGGGTCGAGCGCGAGCTCGCTCGACTCGAAGCCGACGGAACAATTTATCGCGTCGAGTTCTCGGATTATGGTACACCAATCGTTCCGGTCGTCAAACAAAATGGTGATATACGTATCTGTGGGGATTATAAAATCACAATTAATCCCAAATTAAAGAGAGACCATTATCCACTGCCGCGAATCGAGGAACTCTTTGCGAACCTGAGTGGGGGAGAGGAATTCACAAAAATCGATTTAACGCACGCATATGAACAATGTTTGTTGTCCGAAGATTCTCGACCATATACCGCGATCACTACTCATATCGGAACATATGTTTATCGCCGCACCCCGTATGGTCTTTGTTGTATTCCCGAAAAGTTTCAGAAATTAATGGAAGAAACTTTACGTGGCGTCCCGGGTTCCGTAGTATTTTTGGACGACATATGCGTAACCGGTGCGAATAGGAAAGAACACTTGACTAATTTGAGAGCTGTACTCGAAAGGCTGCGTGAAATGGGGCTTACAATTAAAAAAAGCAAATGTAAATTTTTACAGGAATGTGTTAAATATTTAGGTTTCATTATTAATAAGGAGGGTTTGCGACCCGATCCTTCAAAACTTAAAGCGATATCTAATGCACCCCTTCCAAACAACGTCTCTCAACTAAAAAGTTTTTTAGGCATGTTAAATTATTATAGTAAATTTATACCGAATTTAAGCGACTTACTACACCCGTTACACAACTTGTTAAAGAAAGACGTCGCGTGGAAGTGGGACGCACACTGCGACCGTGCATTTACGGATGCCAAGCGCGCCCTCCTGAGCGACCGCGTGTTGGCGCACTACGAGGAGGGGCGGCCGCTGGTGCTGTCGGTGGACAGCAGCGCGTACGGGCTGGGCGCCGTGCTCGCGCACCGCTACCCGGACTGCAGCGAGCGCCCCGTCTCGTGTGTGTCGCGCACGCTCGCGCCACCCGAACGAAACTATAGTCAGTTAGACAAAGAAGCGCTCGCTATACTCTTTGGGGTCACGAAACACCACCAATTTTTGTTCGGAAGACGATTCTTGTTGCGCACGGACCATCAACCGTTATCATATATTTTCGGTACCAAAGGTGGTATTCCTCAGACTGCCGCAAGTAGGCTGCAACGGTGGGCGGCGCGGTTGGCCGCATACGATTTTCAGGTAGAATATGTGCGATCGGCAGATAACGGTCCGGCCGATGCTTTGTCTCGGTTACCTTTAGCTGAGGAGGGGCGCGTGGTGGACGCCGTAGACTATATAAATTTAGTTGAAGAAATGTTACCGGTTAACTGTAAAGAGGTAGCTATGGAGACAGGAAAAGATAAATTACTTTGTAAAATTAAGGGGTATATTCAGTTCGGTTGGCCGTTGGCTACGAGTTGTGACGAAGAAAAGCCTTATTTTGCCAGAAAACAAGAATTATCGGTCGAGTTAGGGTGTATCACTTTTAAATACCGAATTGTAATTCCGCCGAATCTTAGAAAACGAATTTTAGCTGAAATACATGATGGACATTTAGGGGTTAATAAAATGAAAAACTTATCACGGAGTTACGTGTATTGGCCGAGTTTAGATCAAGATTTAGAAGAATTATGTCGGCAGTGTGAGGCCTGCAGGGCGGTCCGTGATGCACCCCCGCATGCACAGATGCATCCTTGGGAGTTCCCTATGAACCCCTGGCAAAGGCTACACGCGGATTTCGGAATGTGTGCAGGGAAAAATTATCTCGTGGTTGTCGACGCACATTCCAAGTGGATCGAAGCGATCCCCATGCGGTCGACGGACGCTCGGTCGACGATAGCTGCGTTTCGTAATATTTTTGCACAGTTCGGGTTACCGTCCCAACTCGTAACGGACAACGGCCCGCCCTTCTTTTCTCAAGAATTTAAGTCTTACTGTTCGAAAAATTGTATCAAACATGTGACATCGGCACCTTACAGACCACAAGGCAACGGCGCCGCCGAGAATGCAGTGAAAACTGTCAAAAAAGCTATTAAACGGGCCGTGCACGAGGGCGAGGACGTCGCCGCAGCCCTGAATAGATTTTTATTCCAATACCGAAATAGCGAGCACGCAAGCACCGGCGTGTCCCCGGCGGTGGCGCTGCAGGGGCGGCGGCTGCGCGGGCGGCTCGACGCGCTACGGCCCGATGTGGCCGCCAGGGTGCGCGCCGCGCAGGAGCGCCAGCTGCGGGCCGCTGGGGGCACGGCGCGCGATTTTAGCGTGGGGGACGCGGTTCTAGCTAGGGATTATTCCGCGGGGGGAGATAAGTGGGTTAAAGGAGTCGTGGTTAAGAGGACGGGGCCAGTCTCTTATAAAATAGACGTGGGTCGTGGGGTACAGTGGCGGAGACACACCGATCAAATCATTAAGAATAAAAATAGGTTTTCGCTATCCCGCGCCAGCATAGCCCCCGAAGCCGCGGAAGCTAGACTAGATGGGTGTGCCCCCGAGCCGGAGGTTTTGAAAGATGCCGATGAGACATTCGAGGACGCGTCCGAAGGCTCAGAAGCTGATATGGAGCAGGATGAGTCCTATAAGGGATCGGACGTAGCGGGCGGAACCGAACCTGCGCCGCCACCGGCGCGGCCCCCGCCAGCCGCGCCGGAGCCGGCGCCGGCGCCGGTCCCGTCCGCGAGAGCGTTACGTGCGCAAGATCGGGCAAAGAGAAATACACCTAAGAAAGTAAAGTAGTATACCTACGTGTTAGTTAAGTTTATGCTGTCATTCAATATGGTTTTATCTATGAATGTTATTAGCTAGTAATTTAGAGGGGAGAAGATGTAACAGATATCTGTAGGTAGATGCAGAAAACGCAATAAATCAGTCAGCCGCTAACCCCGCTGTTTCATTGACGTCTCAGTAACTTTTATGAGAAATGTAAAGTTTGTTTTGGATTAATCTGTAATGTGATAGGATAAATAAAGCGATATGTTGAACAAACCTTTTTAAGATTATTTTTGATAAAAGCTCGAAATGATCATCTGGGTGGTGTAGTGTTTGTAACTGGATGGAGGTTACATGCGCAGGTGACTGGATAGAGGTTGCCTATTGATTTGATGCTTATGACCGGATGGAGGTTATAAGTGTGATGATCAGGACCGGATGGAGGTCAGGGTACGAGCATTGCAATATTTCAATGAGTTTCCTATTATTTGAATGAGTATGGGTGTTGATCGACATGTCAGCTTTAGTTTTGAGAGAAATAATCTGTTATGATATTCAAAATTTGTAATGATTCGATAAAGTTGTTTTTTTATTCCCTGCCCACTTGGGTCAGGAATGGCCGAACGTCTAGAACCAGTACTGTTCGAGAATTTTCTTTCATTCCAGTTACTTCACACGAGGACGTGTGATCCTCAGGATGGCCGTGTCGGAGCGCACTAAAGTCCTGCGCTGGTCTTTCAACGCCATCTGTGGAAAATCGCTGGAACTACTTGTCGGAGTGCAGTAAAGTCCTGCGCTGATCTTTCAACGCCATCTGTGGAGAATCGCTTTAACTATTTGTGGAAACGTCAAACAGTTATTGTTTGGGCATGGTTGGCATGGAGTGGGGGTTAGAGATGACATTATAAAGAACCAGAGCTGTTATGATGGGGGGCTTTTTCGGAATTGAGCGCTTAGACCGAGTAGACGTGTAGAACCCACTGCCATACCAAACTTGTCGCGTTTCCATGTTTAATCCGAAGTAATCTTGCTGATCCTTTGCTACTTTGCTATTATTTTGTCGTAAGCTTTATTTCTAAGTTTAATTTAATGTAATCTGAATTAATTTTGGAAATAGTTCATTATTTGTTATAAAACTGTATTGAAGTGTTGTAATAGACCTTTAAACTCTGTGTACTGACTATTATTTCTGACCTCCAGCCACGTATAACCCAAATTATATCGACCGCTCGGACCTTAGCGCCGTTATATATATATTTTTTAATGTACTCCCACACATTGCCCTTCACGGAATTAATCACACAACGGCATCACTCCTCCTGAGATCTAGCCACAGGATAGCATCACCCCTCCTGGGATCTAGCTACGTTCAAGACCGGGATACAGGAAACGCATGGTGGCCAGCCAGCGTTGTAGGGATGGAAATATTGGATAAGGAAATAAATAAATCACAACAACCAAATTTCTTTTATTTCTGCAATTATCATAGGTGGAAGCTATCTAGTCAGCTGTTTGTTCCATATCTTGACCGCCCGCCCATACGGTCGAATCAGTTATGTCGTCTTCAAATGGATCGAATTGGGCTGCTGGAGCAAGTCTTAAGGAATCATGACAAGCAATTTTTTCGGTAGCGCCGCGTAAATTAACATGCTTAACTTTATAGCGATCGTTAGGTAACACCTCCAACACTTCCATAGGGCCTTCAAATTTTGCACCAAGCTTGGTTGTATGACGTTCATGACGACGCATTAAAACAAAGTCTCCAACTTTAAAAGGTTGTATTTTGGCCTTTCCAGAGTTAAAACGGTTTTTATCTCTCTTAGACCGCTCGTCCATCCTTCTCTTACAATCATTTCGCTTCATCATTTCGCATGTCTCTAAGGAATCAGTAATTTCATCATTATCTATTTGAATAAGTTTGATCGTAGGTGGTGAACATTTTTTGCCAAACAACATTTCCATTGGACTTTTACCCGTGCTTTTAGAGACTGTGCAATTAATTGCCAATTGTAGTTCACCAATCGCTGTATGCCATGGTCTAGTTAGCTCAACAATAGACATGTTGTCTTTAATAACCTTCATCACACGCTCGACTTGGCCATTAGCTCTACTTGCACCTTTAGCCACTACGTGATGCTGAATGCCAGAATTCTCGCAAAAGTTTTTAAACTCAACTGCAGTTAAACTTTTATCTTGATCGGTGATAAATCTAGTTGGGGTTCCGAAAATGGATATAAGGTTCTTAAAACATTCGAGAGCAGTATCAGTCGTTCGATCTTTAGTATAAATCATGTGAACGAATTTGGTAAAAGCATCTATAAAAACAAATGCATACTCCATATCATTTCTCTTACCATTCATTCTACCAGTAATATCACCGTGAACTGTATGGAAAGGAATCGGAACTTTATCTATCGGATGTAGCGTTATTTGACGAGCACCCGACACTCCTTTACGAACTCTACAAGCAACGCAATTTTCTATAAATTTCCTTACCAATTTGGACATATTTGGGAACCAGTATTGTTCCCTCAGTTTTTCGAGCACTTTTTCCCAGCCAAAATGTTGCAACGCATCGTGATAATAACTAATAAGGTTCCATCTGTAACTGCGCGGCACGATTATTAGCTTTTGAGTTTTATTGTCTATTTGTACTTTCCGCCGCAGAAGTTTATCCGGCGTGATAATGTAAGTATTTGCAACAGTTGGATTTAAAGTGTCTCCTTTTAATTCTTCCACAAACTTACTTAAAACGGGGTCGCGTTTTTGTTCAATTAATAGCCAATTGTGATCTAATAATGTAGAGGAGTTAACACAGAACTTTAATGAGTCGGATTCTGGATTAAGAAGGGAGTTGCAGAGAGGGGGCATCGAGTTGGATAGCATAGTTGTATTGATGGGGTTCCGGCTAAAATAATCGGCGTGCGCGAGTTTATCCCCTTTACGGTACTCGATATCAAACATAAAATTCTGTAAAAAGGCCCACCAACGATGGACTCTCGGAGTTAAATCCCTCTTATATCTTGATGCTTTGAGGGAGTTACAATCAGTAACAACTTTAAAGGATCGCCCATACAAATAATGCCGGAAATGTTTAATAGCTTTGACGACTGCAAGGGTCTCCAATTCGTAAGAGTGATATTTACTCTCCGTATCAGTAGTCCGCAAGCTATAATAAGCGACAACTTTAGGAACATTATTATGACGCTGAATTAAGACAGCACCAAACCCCAAGGAGCTAGCATCCGTGTGGAGTTCGATTTCCAGAGCAGGATCGAATATTGTCAGTACAGGGGAGGACGTTAAACAGTCAATTATGTCTTGTCTGGCTTTTTCATGTCGATCAGTCCAGTTCCATGAACAATTCGATTTAGTAAGTTCATACAATGGTGCCATTTTTGTCGAAAAGTTCGGTATAAACTTACGGAAATAACCTGCCAAACCATTGAATTGACGAACTTCTTTAACAGTTCGGGGTATAGGAGAGTTTGAGAGTGATTGGACTTTGCGTGGGCTTGGTTTAATACTACCATTTTCAATTAAATTACCTAAATATTCAATTTTTGTCTTAAGGAATGAACATTTAGAAACATTAAGAGAAAATCCAGCTTTAGTGAGTCTATTTAAAACTAATTTTAGATTAAGAAGGCCTTCTGGTATAGTTTTAGAAATAACTAATATGTCGTCAACATAAACAAGAGCTATATTATTCCTGTAATCACCTAGAGCTGTATTAATAGCTCTTTGGTAAACGGATGGAGGATTGCAAAACCCAAATGGCATGCGCAAATACTCGTATTGCCCATCGGGCGTTACGAAAGCAGTTTTTTCTACTGAATCGACAGCAATTGGAATGCCGTGAAAACCTGCTGCCATGTCTAAACATGTAAAGTAACGAGCTGTTCCTAACTTGTCAATTTGGTCAGCTATAAGGGGCAAGGGATAATGGTCTCTGACGGTATTCGAATTCAGCTCCCTATAGTCCACGCAGAGTCTATCTGACCCATCCTTCTTCTTTACAAGTAGGATGGGGCTACTGAACGGAGACGAGCTATCACGGATGATACCATTATCTTTTAGATCGTTAATAATGATGTTAACCTTTTCGCGTTCTAGAGGTGATAAACGATATGGTCTTCGTTGGACTATTTTATCAGGGTTCTTTAATCGGATTTTAAGTTCACCAGTTGTCACCCTGGAAACTCTATTTCCACTAGTAAAACTGCCTTTGAATTCATTTAATATGTTATGTAATGCTTCGATGTCATTGTTGTTGGTAATGTCAGTATCAGTTTTAAGATTAAGTTCTGTGGAACATTGATTTATAAGTATGTCTCTTTTAATAAATAAATTATCTTTATGCAAAGTGACACTTAAACCAGGTATTTTTATTAGGTCGTAACCAATAAGGACGTCAAATTGAATTTCTGTATCTTTAACCACAAATAATTCCAGCTCAACACAAACACCACATATTGTTACTAGACTTGTGATGCTTTGATTTGACGTAACGCGACAACCTCCAACACCCGAAAAGGTTACATCAATCATCTTACGTTTCCCAGGAATAGAATCACCGACACGTTTTCTAATTAGCGAGCAATCGGCACCAGTATCAAAAAGACAAGAAAAGCTATGTTCCCCTATATAAATATCGATTGTACTGCGACCCATTGAAGAACATAAATTTACAGATTTATTTTTTGATAGGTTATTTCGTTCATCGTATTGGCGGCGAAAACAATTTTTCTCATGGTGACCCTTGCGACGACAATAGTTGCACTCAACAAATCTATTACTACCGCTAGAAGTTACATTGGAACCTGTTTCACCAACACCGCGACTATTATTAATTCTAAGGCTAGGTGGAGTAGTCGTTGCTTCGGACTGCTTAGTTAGATTCCTCTCCCGACAGTCACGGGAACGATGGCCCGGTTTATTACAGTTAAAACATATAAACGATTGGCTTTTACTAGAATAACATTCAGCAACACGAGGCTTCTTAATGTCACCTCTTACTGGTTGAGCATCGATTTTTCGTTTGCGATATGTTTTAAGAATAGACACTAGTTTAGGCAATGAGTCAGGTGTGTTACGTAATAATTCAGAACGAATAAACTCAGGATAAATACCGGTTATCAAGGCGTCCACGACTTCGGCATCCGAGGCTTCAGGTCGGACCCTCTTGAATAAGGTCCAGGCGGTAGTCGCGTACTCAGCATAGCTGGAGGCTTGATCAGAAGTGTATACTCTCCATTTCTGGACGTCGTCAGAGTAGCGAAATTCCCTGGAAAAAGTCTGTATTAGTTCGGCCTTCATTTGTTCCCACGTTGTTGACTGTAGCGACCACGCATCCGCCCATGTCTTAGCTCTACCTCTTAACTGTAGTATAGCTTTCATACGAGCTTCGTGGGTAGGAATATTAAATTTCTGTATAGTATCATCTATATGAGCACACCAGTCCCTAACATCATGCGAGCGTTCGTCTGGATCATAGGGTGGCAAATAAAAATCGTTACGACGATGGTTCGATGGCACAGATTCCACAGAAAGAGCGGCAGAGACGGCACTGGTGGCTGCTTGTTTAGTAATAGATTGAACGAGAGACATAACCTGCTCCATGGTGAACATGGGATCCGGAGGACGAGTGGCCTCGTCAGCTGGCTGTGATCCCACCGCTGCTGTCGGCGCGTTGGCTTCAGACTCCATGATAATTAAATAATAAGTCACTGTACTTCATTATAAATTTATTCACTACACCATAATATAATAGTAACAATATCACAAAATCACAAAATAACAGAATAACCGTTGAGTTGTTACTGGCTATGTCTTAATTCTACGAAGGTTGCCGACTTAATGCCGTTTCCACGCGGCGTTCTAAAAGATTACAGCTATCACCGGATATTAGAAATTATGCCACATCAGCTGTCAAGAAGCGGAGGCGGAAATAAAAACACATTAGTAAAAATCTTTATTGTAAATTAACTTACATACGCATTTATAAAATAATAACTTATTAAATATTAATATTTATTTAATTAACACACATTTTTAAAGTAGAAAATAATAATTAATAAAGTTCATTGCTCATTCAAATAAACCACTGATATAAATATTTCTATATTTAAAAAATAAGATAAAATAATTCAGAACACATAATTATCTATCCAATCAACTAAATTTCATAAAACTGATATCTTTACATTTAATAAAATTGACTTCATTACAAAACTATAGGAAAAACTCCACAAGATGGCACTGTAACATATTATTCGCGTCCATATTAATGAATCGATTAGTTTATAAAGCTATGATAAAAACCCACAAGATGGCGCTGTAACTTATCCGCGCCCATATATATGACCACAGTGCTGGCCAGGCAACTGGGAAAATAACATCAGCACAACATTGGAATGTAGGCTGGTTGTAGTTAAAACTAGGAAAAATATGAGCTCATGTCAACAATAGGTACCTACTACATGTAGTATGGCATCAATACTAACAAAAAAGTCTCTAGAGAAAAAACTTATTTTCAATTATTGTGGGAACAATAATGAACCAAAATGGATAACAAATGTATATCCAGGATCCTCAAAATGTACAGGTACATCATCACTTTTCATTTTGTAAAAAAAATTGGAAAGTATATTTTTGTACCAAACAAAAACAAGAAATAAGTAAAAACTTATTTTCAATTGTTTCAACCAAACTACTGAACCAAATTTGTTCAGAGCAAAAGTAGTATATTCCTAAGGATATACACGCACAAAACTATTTAGTTTTGTAGCAAAATAATCAAGATAGACAAAATAGTCAAAGTAGACAAAATCTCAAAATGGACAAAAAAACAGTTTTGTCATCGAAACAGGGATTATTTTCAAATCCTTTGTATTCCAAAATCAAATTTGCTGATTTAGTACACACCTAATTAAGGCACTTTTACAATGTCCTTAACATGATATTTCCCTATATTTTTTGTGTCAATTTCCTCTAATTGGTAAACAACATCAGATAGTTTGCCAATTACTTTACATTTGACAGACCTCGGTGCTAGTTTAGCTGAGAAAAACTTAGCTGCGTTTGACTGTACAAAATTACGCCTCCACACTGTGTCACCCACACTTAATTTGAGCTCGCGACGGCGTAGGTTGTATCTGTGTGCGTTCTGTTTGTATGCTTTGGTCAATGCACAGCTTACACGTTGGAAGATATCTGTAAGTTCATCTAAGGACTGGGCTGTTGTGGTCCTGGGCGAGAGTTGAATGTCATCGATCGAATTCGGTGTATTGCCTCTTAAGGTATGCAACGCACCATCTGCGATGAGTTCACGACCTCTGGCCAAAAGATATGGTGTGTAACCAGTAGCAAGGTTTACCACAGTAATACCACATTATTCAAAAATAATTGTATATGAGGAAGGAATTTTGACCAATTTCTTTGATCTTCCTCAACCAAAATAGCAAGGCAGGTTTGAATGGTTTGGTTGTAGCGTTCAACGGTATTAGACTGAGGTGCATAATATGCATTATAAAAGATCTTAGGAATTGAATACCTCAGACAAAAATTTTTAAAATCCTTACTTTGAAAAATAGTAGCATTATCACAAATAATAACACATGGTATGCCTTCTTTTAATAAAATTTCGGATTCAAGAAAAGAGGTTACTGTTTTAGTGGTTGCTGTTCTAAGTGGGTGAAGCCAACAAAATTTAGTAAAAACATCAACTACTGACAGGATATAAACATGACCAGAATATGCTTTGGCTAATGGACCAATTATATTGTTACGTGTCAGGAGTATGGGGTTCGAGAAAATGCCAAAATGTACCACAAAGACTTTTATTGTACTCGTAGATACACGAATTACACGATGTACACAGTACACACTAAAACACTCTGCACGTAGGTACTAGTAAACACACTCGTCGAACACTGTATCGCTCGTAGAAATCACTTCACTTCTCACTGGTATCGCTCGTAGGTATCGCTGGTATCTTCCTGGTTTCGCTTCCGAAACTAGAATGTCCGCGGTTGACCGATCGCCCCTTTTTATACCACTCACGCACCATTCATGCCCATCGAGAACATTCCCGCTAATTCCGCGGACCCGCTCCGAACAAGATTCGAGAACGTTCCTTGCAACCGACTTTCGCCCGTATGACTATTGCTGTAATGGTCGAAGCGTCGTGCGCGTGCGTACTTTCGAGATGGCCGTCCATTGTTCTATTGTTTCGCCTGGCATGTTTATGGCCCCTATTGTTTATTGTTTAGCGAGGTACGCCAGGGCTGTCACATTGCCCCCCTCTTAGTCATGCTCGTCCCGAGCATTATTCGATCCATGAAATGGTGCCAATCTGTCCACGTGCACGATCTTCGGCTTTCTTCTGTCCCCCTGTCTGATCCGGTAGGTCACGTCATTAATCCTCGTGACAACTGTGTAGGGGCCTTCCCATCGTGCTTGTAGCTTCGGAGACTTCCCTTTCTTCCGCAGTGGATTGTGCAACCATACAGAATCTCCCTCCTTGAAACCATGTTTCCGAGCATCGCGATCGTAGCGGGTTTTCATCTTTTCGCTGGTCTTCAAACATTGCTCTCTTACAAGATCATGTGTCTCGTCCAATTGTTTCCGTAAGTCCGCGATGTATTCAACGGTTGGTTTCGGGGCATCTGGCGGTGTTCCGGTAAGCAAATCCAACGGCAGACGCATTTCTCTTCCGAAGTTAACTTTAGCCGGTGTAAATCCCGTAGACTCGTGTATGGTAGACCGATATGACATCAGGAACAGAGGAATGTACCGATCCCAGTCTCGCTGATGTTCCTCGACGACCTTGGCCAAGTGATTTTCCAACGTTTGGTTGAATCTCTCCACCATGCCGTCAGATTGAGGATGCGCCGGTGTGGTACGTGTCTTATTTATTCCCAAAAGTTCACACATCTCCTGGAATAACGTCGACTCGAAGTTCCTGCCTTGGTCGCTGTGTAACTCCAATGGTACACCAAAGCGGCATACTACCTCCTGGACAAGTTTCTTGGCCACGGTCTTCGCCTCTTGGTTCGGAGTTGCAAACGCTTCCGGCCATTTACTGAAGTAGTCTTGAACCACTATGATGAATCTATTCCCGTCTTCCGTCTGAGGGAATGGCCCAGCAACGTCTATGGCGATTCTCTCCCAAGGGGCTCCGACGTTGTACAGCTGTAGTTTCCCTTTGGATCTAGTGCGGGGCCCTTTCACTGAAGCGCACACTGTACACTTCCTGCACCAATCTTCGACGTCCTCTCGACACCGCACCCAATAAAAGCGTTCTCGTATCTTTACGAGGGTCTTCTTGATGCCGAGGTGCCCACCAGAAGTGCCATCGTGTACGAGCTTCAGCAAATCAGCCACTTTACTTCTAGGGATAACCATTTGCAGGGTTCTTTCCCTTCCGTTGAGTGACTCCCAGATCCGGTAAAGCACGCCATTCTCTAGTGTAAGGCTGTCCCACTGAGCCCAGTATGCCTTAGTCGTCGCGCTTGATGTTGACACGTCACTCCACAGGGGCCTCTGTCCTTTGGCTTTCCATTCCATGATCAAGCTGAGGTCTTTGTCTTCCTTCTGAGCTTGGCTTACTTGCTCCGTTCCCCAAGACTCGTCTAGGTCCTGCATCCTTATTACCCTGACCTCTTCTTTAGCCTCATGCTTGATGCAATGTCGACATTCTTCGGAGCATGGGCGTCGTGATAGGGCGTCGGCATTCGAATGAGCTCTTCCGTTACGATGCTCTATCACGAAGTTAAACTCTTGAAGCTGTTCGATCCACCTCGCAACCTGGCCTTCCGGGTTCTTGAATTGCAGCAGCCACCTAAGAGCGGCGTGGTCCGTTCTTATCGTGAACTCGCGTCCCAGCAAATATTTGCTGAAGTGCTGAAGGGTCTTCACCACAGCCAGTAATTCACGCCGAGTCACGCAATAGTTCCTTTCAGGTTTCGACAGGGTCTTGCTGAAGTACGCAATGACCACCTGCTGGCCGTCCTGGTCTTGGGATAATACTCCTCCGATGCCAGTATTGCTAGCGTCCGTGTCCACTATGAATCTCCCTTCCCTTCTGGGATAGCCAAGAATCGGAGCCGAGCACAGACGTTCCTTTAAGCGAACAAACGCATCTTCGCAATCGGAATCCCAACTGAAGATTCTCTTGTCCTCTGTGAGACGGTGTAATGGCTTGGCTATCTCTGAGAAGTTCTTCACAAACCGACGGTAATAGGCACATAGCCCCAAGAACGCTCTTACATCGGTCTTGTTCTTTGGTGTCGGCCATTCTTGAACAGCTCTTATCTTATCTGGATCAGTGCGAACACCTTCGTCCGATATGATGTGTCCCAAAAATGATACTTCCTTCTTGAAGAAGTCACATTTCTTCGGATTGAGCTTTAGGTTGGACTCACGGAATCGTCTGAATACCTTCTCCAGATTTCGTTTGTGTTCCACGAAGTTTCGTCCCATGACTATGACGTCATCGAGGTACACCAGACAAGCGTCGCCCAAAAGTCCCACCAACACTCGCTCCATGAGACGCTCAAAAGTGGCAGGAGCGTTACATAACCCAAAAGGCATTACGCGAAACTGCCACAAGCCATTTCCGGTTCCGGTGGTAAAGGCGGTCTTCTCTTTGTCTTCTGGCCGGACTTCTACTTGCCAGTAACCACTCTTCAGGTCGACCGTCGAAAACCACTTCATGCCACCAAGCATATCCAATGTGTCGTCAATCCGAGGCAGAGGGTAGCTGTCCTTCTTGGTAACGTTGTTGAGCATTCTGTAGTCGACACAGAATCTAGTACTGCCATCCTTCTTCTTCACGAGCACCACAGGTGAACACCAAGGGCTAGTTGACGGTTCGATGACCTTGCTGCGCACCATGTCCTCGATCATTTCTGCAACTTCGTGTTCCTTTGCCAATGGTACTCGTCTCGGTCTTTGCTTGATCGGTGAAGTATTGCCGGTATCTATTGGGTGAGTGACAAGATTTGTTCTTCCAAGGTCGCTATCTCCTCTGGTAAAGATCCTTGTGGTCCATCAACAACTTTGCTGCCTGAGTATATTCTTCAGAGCTCAAATTCCTCCTGGTCGCCTCCAGCAAAGATGTCATGTGATCCGTTGATCCAGGTTTGTCCGAGTATTCTTGGACCTTCCTCAAGCTGTCCACGGCTTCACATCGGCCGATAACCGTATTCTTCGCGAGATGTATCGGCGTGCTACTAAGATTGATGACCTTTAACTTAGCGTCACGTTTGGTCATGAGCAGTGTCATTGCCGTGATCCAACTGGGGTGATCTCCATAGTCTTCCACTACGACACATCGATCCATCTGTATCTTTTCGGGAAACCTAACCTTGACCAAGGTTTCCGATCTGGGTGCTAGCTTCACTGTCCTCAAACAGTACACTGCTCCTGAACATGAACCGTCCAAGAAGACTTCTTGATCCTTGAAGCTTAACACTCCTCTGGCTATATCAACTATACAGTGATGTGTCCGTAGAAAGTCCAGTCCGATAATGCAGTCGTCAGTTATATTCGCTACTAAAACAGACTGCGTGTAAATGTCACTTCCGAGTTTCAGTCTTGCTTCCGTAACTCCTAGGACGGTCACTGGCTGGCCTGTCGCTGTCTGCAGATTGCATGATGGTCGTCCATTTTCCCAGATGATAGTCCGCTTCAGTAATTCCGGTCGAACGATGGATTTCGATGCTCCCGTGTCAATCGTAAAGCGACATGGTATGCCATTTATTTCTCCAGTAGTTACGAGGCTGTTCCCGTCACAAGCTTGTGATACCAAAACAGTAGGGGCTCGACGAAGTCCAGCCAGTGCCCGCCCCGCGGCGCTGGCGCCTCTTAGTTTAACGGCTCCTGGGTGTCGACTTGGGTAGCGGTCGACACCGATTTCGGTTGCTTCCGAGTCCGGCAGTTAATCCTTATATGACCTCGTTCACCGCATCCGTAGCAGATAGGCCCAGTACGAGGTTGAATCGCTGCCACCACTTCGCGCACCTTATAACCTTTATAGTCACTTCGTACCGCTTCTACTTCAAGGGCGTGCGCTAAAGCTGCTTCCAAGGTTGCGTGATGACCCAAGCGCACCGTTGCTCTCACTTCGGGATCCCGTATGCCGCTGACGAAGGCCTCTAATACTTTGTCTTCGACGGGTGTGGAACTCGACGCATAGGCTCGGCGTACGAGGCGCTCGATCTCCGTAGCCCATTGTTGCAGTCCTTCGCTCGACCTCTGTGACCGGTCTTTGAGCTGCGCACGATATACATGCTCAAGGTGCTTCTCACCGTATCGAGCTTCCAATGCCTTAAATAGCGACTCCAGGGTGCGTCGCTCGGCGGGCAGGTTCTCAAGGACCAGCAGTGCCTCCCCTCGAAGAGCTAAGGTAAGTGCCGCCAACGAGTGCTCGTCTTCCCAGCCATTCCCATTTGCAACTACCTCGAACTGGTGCCTGAACGCCGTCCACGAGGTCGTGCCGTCGAAACTTGGGACCTTAAATTTCGGGGCCCCAGGACATGGGCTGGTTGCAGCCGTACCCAAAACCCTTATTTTTTGCAGCTTATTATCCAACTCCATGAACCTAGTTTCGTAGGAGTTTACTGTCGCACTGAGGCTGTTAAGGGCTTGGTCGTGCTCGGATGTAAGCGACTTTACCAGTTCCAGGTCTTCCTTTACGACGTTCAATTCTCCCTGGAAACCATCCAGCTTTGCATCGATTGTCCCCAGTTTACTTTCCAGGCTCTCCATGGCTTCCCGCTGGCTCCGCTGTATGGCTTCGCGCTGGCTCTCAATGGCTTCGCGCTGACTCTTCATGTCTTCACGCAGGCTCTCCATTGCTTTGTGCTGGCTCCGCTGTATGCTTTCCAAGGCTTCGCGCTGGCTCTTCTGTAAGGCGGCTAATAAGGAGGTCATATCCAGTGCACTCGGTGTCGGTGCTGACGCAGTTGATGTAGTCGAATGTTCAGCGGTGGTCTCCATTTCAGTGCGGTCACGCCCGGGCGACTCCATCCGTGCGGCATCCAATGCTGTTTGCCGTCGCGTGCGAATCCCGTCTTCACTTTGCGGTACTACAGGCATTCCGCTTCTGTCACCAATTGTTACGTGTCAGGAGTATGGGGTTCGAGAAAATGCCAAAATGTACCACAAAGACTTTTATTGTACTCGTAGATACACGAATTACACGATGTACACAGTACACACTAAAACACTCTGCACGTAGGTACTAGTAAACACACTCGTCGAACACTGTATCGCTCGTAGAAATCACTTCACTTCTCACTGGTATCGCTCGTAGGTATCGCTGGTATCTTCCTGGTTTCGCTTCCGAAACTAGAATGTCCGCGGTTGACCGATCGCCCCTTTTTATACCACTCACGCACCATTCATGCCCATCGAGAACATTCCCGCTAATTCCGCGGACCCGCTCCGAACAAGATTCGAGAACGTTCCTTGCAACCGACTTTCGCCCGTATGACTATTGCCGTAATGGTCGAAGCGTCGTGCGCGTGCGTACTTTCGAGATGGCCGTCCATTGTTCTATTGTTTCGCCTGGCATGTTTATGGCCCCTATTGTTTATTGTTTAGCGAGGTACGCCAGGGCTGTCACAATATCAATAGAAAGTGTATGCATAAATTATATACGTGCGGCTGCAGGGGGATACATAAAAGACCGAATTCTAATTAAAATTATTTTATTTCAAATCGAATATTACAGATTTGAACTAAAATCTATATTAATAATTCTAAGTAAGTGACTAAGTTATTTTACATTCTAGTGGGAACTGTCTATCTTTCTCACGGTCCGAACTGCTGACACCAAGCATTTCCATTCTCACGAACACGATGATGCCGAGTCGGCAGTTCCTTCGCCGGTTTAGGCCCCAATCCCATGATAAAGGCTGGTTTCAGACTTTTATTATATAACATCTCCCTCCGCAAGTTCTGCACCTATTTGGAGACTGTCGTCGAAAATAGTGCAGACAGTGAACAGGGATTGTGTGAACAATGAACAGGTTTTATTTCTTTCATTTCTATGGAAGTTCCTGGACATGATTGATTTTCTGGAGGATTCAAAGTATAACTTTCAGCTGGTTCCTGGTTTCTTTTACGCCGCAGAAGAAATAAAGTTACTGCAAGTACTGCCGCACAAAATAGTATTAAATATATGGGCAATGTGGTATGATAGAGAACATCCACTTGAGGTGTCTTCAGGGTTACAGTTTCTTGCAAGGCAATTTTTGAGTTACTGGAGTGCAAGCTTCCCAAATCTATGGTATTCAATTTTATAGTTTTAGCTGGAGAATCATATGGTTCCTTTTTATTGATTTCCATGTCCATAATCTTTAAAAATTTTCCTTTGACTTGATCATGATGATTAGTTGCAGTAAATGCTGGAGTTTGAACACTGCAGTCCTTTGGTATAGTCATTAGATAACTACCCTGTAGCATTCTGTATTGGTCTTGAGAACAGCTTAAACGAACTTTCGTTAGGTTTGGAAAGCTCATTACGTAATGGTGGTCATCTAGTTGCTCCATGGCTTCGGAGGTTAAGACAACTGAAGCAAATCGACAAGAATCTATGATCTTCTGACTAATTATAAGATACTGGATACAATCCGACTGCACGAAGTGATGGTAGATAATGTTGTCCTCGCAAAGGTGACCGTGACTGTACTTCGGACATTCTGTCTCAATGTACAAAAGACTCTTTTCGTGAATTGCCACATATGGGTAGATAGGAGTCAGGACCTTACTATCGCGATTAGGGGCTAAGGATAATTTATATAGGGTGTAGTTAGTAGGACGAACAATGGGAAACTTAAAAATCAAAATAATTTCATTATCTCTATAATAGTATCCTAATTTAATTATATCAAAATACTCCCTAAAACTAATATCTAGGATTTCCTTTTTGTCATAAAGAATATCTAACCTATCTTTCATAGCTTTAAATGTATTATAGTTAAGTGCCGAATGGTGATTACTTTTTGCTCTGATAAATGCCAGTAAGTTCTGTAATTTTGAAAATTCCTCAGATAAGTTATATATACTATGTTCTAGTTCAAGAAACTGTTGAGCTAAGAATACATATTTATGCAATTCCGTTTCGAGCTTAGCATTACTATCTAGTATAACCTTAATAGTTTTCTCTATATTAACTTGATTTTCTACAATCTTATCTGTGACATTTAAACTCCTTGACACCCACTGCTTACTTAAACTGATTTGATGGTTAATTTCTGCAATTATGTTATTTTCATTTTGCTGCAAAACTGAAATGGCATTATCATATTTAATTGCATCTGTATAATCTAAATTCCCAGATATACTTTTGATAACTGAACCGAGACCGTCTATTAGTCCTCTTTTTACTCGTTTTATTTCAAATGTATCTAATTGATCTGATATATAATCTAATTTATTTTGTACATACTTAACACGCGGCTCAAAAATAGATAACGATTTGTCTAATAGTGGAATTAGACCTTGCAATTGCGCTTTGACGGTTTCTAATTTATTCCTAACATCTTTTAAATTTATAATTTGGATAAAGGAGTGGAAATGTGAAATGATTCTAGTGGGTCCCATGTCAAAAGGCAGAATACCGGGTCCATCGGCGAGGTTCTCGAGTTTAATTTCGTCTGCTAGGCCCAGGGTCAGAGCTTGGGCCAGCAACAGGAGCGTCAGGATTTTCAGAGCCCTGTAACAAACGAGCGCTATGAGGTACTCGTTTCAGCCGTGACTTAGGTACAGGACCTGCCTTTTTCCGAACATAAATGTGTACTGGCAAATCAGCGAGTACCTTATCGTGTGTGTAACGAGCAGCCAATTTTTGTCTGTGGGCTAAAGGATTTCTGATTAAAACTGCCTGTTCAGGTGTGAATTCCTCTTCAGGTTCACGATCCTTATTAGCGTTCTCAATAATCTCTGTTCGACGTTGAATTGTACTTTCATTAATAATTTCATATAATTTAGACATACGTTTACGATGATCCTGAATATATTGTTGTAATAAATGTTGTGTTATATTTATGTCCAAGGGATCACGAGGATCTAGATGCCCAGTGATTACATCGAAAGGTCTGCATTTAGTGAAATTATGTATAGAGCTATTGTAGGCCAATATAGCATATGGCATAAGGTTTGTTACTAATTCTCCTTGGTATTCTAATCTTAAGATACGCAAATGTTCTAATAATGTAGAATGTAAACGCTCTACAATTCCATTTTCATTAGGTGTATTGGGACAAATTTTATGATGATGAATTTTATGTAGCCTACAAAATTCTAAAAATATCTGATTAGTAAATTCAGGACCATTGTCTGATGTAATCGATAAAGGAAGTCCATGATGGGTAGAGAACTTTAATAAGGCCTGAACAATGCTAATAGCGGTCGCATCTCTCAGGTAATATGCCTGTGCATATTTTGAGAATGCGTCAATTATCGTGAGATATTTGTAGCTTTCCACACTAAATAAATCTATATGTACTGTTTCGAATGGTTTGGAAGGAGGAGGAACGATTTGAAATTTTGGTTGTACGGGACGTCGATCATATTTGGCCTGCCCACAAATGACGCATTCGTTGATGTATTTTGAAATTTCCTCTTTCATTTTAGGCCAATAATATCTTCTTGATAGCGATAGGTAACACTCATTGATCCCCCTGTGATTAGTTTTACCCACATGATAGTTTTTTATAATCTCCTGCTGCTTTAAGTAATCGGTAACATTCTCTACTTCGTGTTTTGTTAGTACAAGATTCATTGCCGAATTTTTGAAATGACGTTGTAGGATTGGTATGACAGTGTACATTCTTAATGGAGGGTTAATTAAAATTCCAGTTTTAATTTTTGGGTTAACAAATTCTTTTATAGCTTCAATTATATCTTTTTCTAAAGTAGACTCAGAAATTTGAATGTTTATTCTTGTAAATGTATCAAATGGCTTAGTTATTTTTGGTTTCATTTTTATATCACCTACAATGTTAAATATAATTTGCTTATTAAATAAATTTAAGGGCTTATCCACAATAGGAATTTCCAACACAGGGTTTTCAGCGTCGCTATGTGCAGTATCAGTACTAGAATTAGCAGTTTCGGTTCGGGAATCAGATTCAGATGTATTAACTATAACTGAACTAAAATCTTCGTTAAGAATTTCAACACGAGATAAGGCATCGGCATTAGTGTTAATTTTTCCAGGCTTATAAATTACAGTAAAATCGAATTCGCTAAGACGAAGTCTCCAACGCGTTAAACGGGAATTGGGTTCTTTGATGTTCATGACCCATTGCAATGGACGATGGTCGGTGACAATTTTGAATTTTCGGCCAAAAAGATAGGGACGAAAGTATTTCGTTGCCCAAACGATCGCCAGCAATTCCTTCTCGATTGTACTGTAATTAATTTCGCTTTGGTTTAGGGTTCGCGACGCATAAGCAATTGGTTTATCGGAACCGATAACACCTTGCGAAAGAACGGCTCCAATGGCAAAATTCGAAGCGTCTGTGGTAAGAATAAATTCTTTCGTAAAATCGGGATATTGAAGAATGGGATCATTAACTAGAAGTAATTTACATTTCTCAAAACATTCTATATAATTTTGGTCAAATGAAATTTTGGAACCTTTCTTTAAGCACTGTGTCAATGGTTTAATAATCTTCGCAAAATCGGGAATGAATTTCCTATAATAGCCGAGAAGTCCCAAAAATCTTTTTATTTCTGTGGGGGTTTTAGGTAGAGGATATTTTTTGATTGCTAGTATTTTATCCGGATTGGGTTTAATACCGTCCTTGCTAATGATATGACCTAAATATGGTGTCTCTAATTTTAAAAATTCTGATTTGTCCATTTGGATTTTAAAGTTGGATTCGCGTAATTTTAAAAATACTCTTTCTAAATTATCCATATGTTCCTGAAGGGATGTACTAAAAACTATTATATCGTCTAAGTAAACCAAGCAAATTGTATTCTGTAATTCACGTAAAACATTATCCATTACTCTTTGGAATGTCGATGGACTATTTTTGAGACCCATTGGCATTCTAAGGAATTCAAAATGGCCGTGTTCTACGGTGAACGCCGTTTTATGTATATCTTGAGGGTCCATTTCGACTTGATAAAAACCACTAGCAAGGTCGAGCGTAGTAAAATACTGGCAATGTCCTAATTTATCCAATACATCTGCGATATTCGGAATAGGATATTTGTCATCTATTGTTTTTTCGTTCAATTTCCGAAAGTCTACCACTAATCGCCATTTTGGTTTTCCGGATGCGTCAGGTTTTTTTGCTACTACCCAAATAGGAGAACTCCAGGCAGAATTAGACGGTCTAATAATACCCTGTTCCAACATTCTGCTAATCTGCTCTTGCACTTCCTGTCTGTGAATATACGGATATCTATAATTTTTTGAATATACTGGTAGCTCATCAGTAGTTTTTATAGAATGCTTAATTTTATTAGTAAAGGTAAGTGGTTCGTCTTCTAAATAAAAAATATCTGCATATCGTGAACAAAGAACTTCTAAATTTTTACGCTCCTCGACGTTTAAATGATCGGTACGCAGGCGTGAGAGTACATCTTTTACGCGTTGCGTTTCATTATTTACCGTTTCAAATTCAAATTTATTAACTTCAGCCGGTAAAGTTCGATCCATTGTAAATATAACATCATTTCGGGAAGGATTACTAATTTCAACAATTCCTTTACCATTACTAACAGTTGTTAAGCATTCGCCTATAATACAATTTGAAACAATCTGCTCTGCTATGTAGACGTCACCTTCATTAATATTCATAGGAATTTTTAACAGCTTTGAGGTACCTGCCGGTATTATTTCTTCACATAGGTTAAAATTTTGTGAATTATAAATTTTAATAGGATTAGAAGCGGTTTTAGTGATTAGTACTTTGTTTTTATAATCTATTGTAGCTTCCCATTTATCTAATAGGTCTGTTCCAATTAGGCCGTCGAAAAATTCATGAAATTTATATATATAAAAAGTTACGTCACACGGATCATTAAATTCATGAAAGCTAGGTAAAGTTATTGAATAATTATTTCTAGTTTTAGCATGCACATTACTTACCTCAAATGGTTCATAATTTAAAGGAATATATTTAAAATACTTATCTACAGCGGTAGGGCTCAAAAATGATTGATTAGCCCCTGTATCAATCAATAATTTTAAAGGTGGAGAATTAATCTGAATATAAGGAAGTTGACGTTGGTTGTGTAAATTAATTTCTATTTTGGTTTGTCTAATTTCGGAGTTTCGTGAAAATTTGAATCATCACGTTTTTTATCAGCTTCCAAATCAGGCATATTTTGATATTTTTGCGAGCACTCAACAAATTCCGGATTTGATAATTCATATTCGTAAGGATACTGAATTTCATAGCATTGGTAATAATCATCACTAGGTTCGTTAAAATCTGTATAATAATAATCATCATTAAATGTTATATCATCAGCACAGTTATTATAATTAATCTCCCTGGCCTTGAAATAATTATTTGGCGGTGGGTTCCCTGATTTGCGCCAATCGTGTCCGGTGAGGTTGGAAGTAGGTGGTAATTGCCTCGGAACAAAATGACTAACACCGCTCATAGGACGCGGGACCATTTGATAGCTTGGCCTCTGGGCAACTTGAAAAGAATTATGCCGCGGGTTATAATTAGGCGGAGGCGCCCTAAAAATTTGCTGAGTACGTGTAGGACCAAATTGGCGAGGTTGGTAGAAACTTGGTCTCCACTGGGGTGGAGGATGAGACATTATTTGAGGTCGCGAGGGACCTGGCAAGGCATAATTAATAAATCCCGGGGCAGGTCCTTTATAATTATTAAAATTAAAACTATTCGGAACTGTAAAATTATTTAACATTTTTCTGTCAGAAATACGTTCGTTGCGATTTTGAATATATAAAGTATTAATTTCTTCATGAACGAACTGTAAAGCTTTCTCCATAGTTTCGGGTCGCATGCATCGAATGCGCATACCTAGCGGGTCATTTAGACCCCGTATGAACGCTTGCAGGGTTAATTTCTTGTATAAATCGCGTTTCGCATCAATAGTGGTTTGAATAGTATCGTGCAAGCTCACATAGGTCATAATTGTACTGAATAAAGTTTGACAGCGTTCGTAAAATTCTTGAGGACTACTAGAACCTTGTCTTAAAATGGATAAATCATTGTAAAGTGCGGATTCGTCGCGGTGATCCGCAAAATTATTCACCAAAGTACTACGAATGCCATTCCAGTCACTAGGAATTCCATTTGCGTTGATTAAACTAGCAGCGGGTCCTATTACCTTATTTAATACACCATTAATAAAAGCACATTTAACTAACTCGGCACTATCACTTTTGCAAAATTCGGTTGCTAACTGGTCGCATAAATTAATAAAACGAGTCAGCACATTCGGGTTGCCATCAAAATCTGGTAACAGTCTTAGGGCCTTGAAAACTACGTCTAATTGATCTGACATTTTTGAAAAAATAGGTTCCGAATTTTCAACACTAATATTTCTTAAACTATCTATATAAGAATCCCTACTACTACTACCTAACCTAGGTTCGCGAGACTTCTTTAAATGAAAAATTTTGGTAATTTTTTTTTACAATATTAGTATAGGAAAAGGAATGAGCAAATCACACGAAAGAAATCTAATGTACTTACATAACTTATTTTCGGCCTCCCTGCGTTATCGATGTCTGGATACCTGCAGCACGACGTGGTAGGTTGCGGATACTCTTACTGGTGACTGGACAGCCACACGGGCGGCTTTGCGTTTTTCGGAAATCTTCCAATTTTCGGAAATCTTCAGCGCGAAACCGACCGCGAGTATCCTACCGACTGCGCCAATTATATACGTGCGGCTGCAGGGGGATACATAAAAGACCGAATTCTAATTAAAATTATTTTATTTCAAATCGAATATTACAGATTTGAACTAAAATCTATATTAATAATTCTAAGTAAGTGACTAAGTTATTTTACATTCTAGTGGGAACTGTCTATCTTTCTCACGGTCCGAACTGCTGACACCAAGCATTTCCATTCTCACGAACACGATGATGCCGAGTCGGCAGTTCCTTCGCCGGTTTAGGCCCCAATCCCATGATAAAGGCTGGTTTCAGACTTTTATTATATAACACATAGGACGGTTTACATTGTTTGGTTTGTCATATTGTGGTATACTGTTTGAGTGTTTGTAAGCTTTACACTTCTCACAATTAGACACATAACTTTTAATATCAGCATACATATTTTTCCAAAAATAATTTTCTTTAATTTTAGCAACTGTTTTAAATGTACCAGGATGTATTGAATTAATTTCATGATTTTGTTTAATACACTCCTGTACTAAGTCCTGAGGGAGAACAATTTTCCAAGCATTTTCTTCATGAAGTTGTGATAGTGGTTTACTATATCTCAATAAAATATTATTGTTACGTGTCAGGAGTAATGGGTTCGAGAAAATGCCAAAATGTACCACAAAGACTTTATTGTACTCGTAGATACACAATTACACACTGTAAACAGTACACACCACAACACTATGCACGTAGGTACTCGTAAACACACTCGTCGAACACTGTATCGCTCGTAGAAATCACTTCACTTCTCACTGGTATCGCTCGTAGGTATCGCTGGTATCTTCCTGGTTTCGCTTCCGAAACTAGAATGTCCGCGGTTGACCGATCGCCCCTTTTTACACGCTTTATTACACGCTTTATATTAGCTTCACTTGTATGTTTGTATGTTTGTAACCGACTTCTTTGGGCGCGATTTTGACCCACTTTAAACGGCCAGATTTCGTTCAAACTTTGTAGATTTATCGAGTTCCGATGACATTACATTAATTTGATAAAATTATTCCAATTTTCAATTTGCAAAATAAGATTTTTATTTTTTTTACTCTCACACTACTGCCATCTACCAAATGGGTAGATGGCAGTAGTGTGAGACTACTACTGATGCTACTGCCATCTACTGCCATATTTACGGGCAACTAGCTGTAACTCCGTATTCAGTTTGACTGCGTACATACGTTTTACTAAATGGCGTTGTTCTTCTGTTTATTTGAATTCTTGATAACTTATCACGGAAGTAATAGTCGATAGATCGATAGAGACCAAATAATAGTTTAAAATTATAAAAACAAGCTATTATGAATAAACCAAACTAAAAAGTAGAAAATAAATAATAGTTTAAAAAAACTAAAAAAACACGCTTTTAAAAAAACCGAACTAAAAAAAAGAAAATAAGTTTTAATAAATTTAAATTAAGAATAGTGTTGAAAATTTCAATAAATATGAATTAATAATAGTGTAAATAAAAAAATATTTTATTTAAAAAAAGCGTGGGGTGCTTTTTAAGATATTATCAAAATAACACCATGCACCCCACGCTTTTTTTAAATAAAATATTTTTTTATTTACACTATTATTAATTCATATTTATTGAAATTTTCAACACTATTCTTAAGTTAAATTTATTAAAACTTATTTTCTTTTTTTTAGTTCGGTTTTTTTAAAAGCGTGTTTTTTAGTTTTTTTAAACTATTATTTATTATACCACTCACGCACCATTCACGCCAATCCAGAACTTTCCCGCTGATTCCGGACGGACCCGATTCGTATAAAATTCTAGTATGTTCCTTGCAACCGACTTTCGCCCGTTTGACTATTGCCGTAAGGCGAAGCGTCGTGCGCGTAGTTTCGAGAGAGCCGCGCTCCTATTGTTTCTATTGTTGCGCGACATGTTTATGGCCCCTATTGTTTATTGTTTTCGGCGTAGCGAAGTCGATGCGCCAGGGTTGTCACATTGCCCCCCTCTTAGTCATGCTCATCCCGAGCATTATTCGATCCATGAAATGGTGCCAATCTGTCCACGTGCACGATCTTCGGCTTTCTTCTGTCCCCCTGTCTGATCCGGTAGGTCACGTCGTTAATCCTCGTGACAACTGTGTAAGGGCCTTCCCATCGTGCTTGTAGCTTCGGAGACTTCCCTTTCTTCCGCAGTGGATTGTGCAACCATACAGAATCTCCCTCCTTGAAACCCTGTTTCCGAGCATCGCGATCGTACCGGGTTTTCATCTTTTCGCTGGTCTTCAAACATTGCTCCCTTACAAGATCATGTGTCTCGTCCAATTGTTTCCGTAAGTCCGCGATGTATTCAACGGTTGGTTTCGGGGCATCTGGCGGTGTTCCGATAAGCAAGTCCAATGGCAGACGCATTTCTCTTCCGAAGTTAACTTTAGCGGGTGTAAATCCCGTGGATTCGTGTATGGCAGAGCGATATGACATCAGGAACAGAGGAATGTACCGATCCCAGTCTCGCTGATGTTCCTCGACGACCTTGGCCAAGTGATGTTCCAACGTTTGGTTGAATCTCTCCACCATGCCGTCAGATTGAGGATGCGCCGGTGTGGTACGTGTTTTATTTATTCCCAAAAGATCACACATCTCCTGGAATAACGTCGACTCGAAGTTCCTGCCTTGGTCGCTGTGTAACTCCAATGGTACACCAAAGCGGCATACTACCTCCTCGACAAGTTTCTTGGCCAAGGTCTTCGCCTCTTGGTTCGGAGTTGCAAACGCTTCCGGCCATTTGCTGAAGTAGTCTTGAACCACGATGATGAATCTATTCCCGTCTTCAGACTGAGGGAATGGGCCAGCAACGTCTATGGCGATTCTTTCCCAAGGGGCTCCGACGTTATACAGCTGTAGTTTTCCCTTGGTTCTAGTGCGGGGCCCTTTCACTGAAGCGCACACGGTACACTTCCTGCACCAATCTTCAACGTCCTCTCGACACCGCACCCAATAAAAGCGTTCTCGTATCTTTACGAGGGTCTTCTTGATGCCGAGATGCCCACCAGAAGTGCCATCATGTACGAGCTTCAGCAAATCAGCCACTTTACTCCTGGGAATAACCATTTGCAGGGTTTTTTCCTTTCCGTTGAGTGATTCCCAGCTCCGGTAAAGCACGCCATTCTCTAATACAAGGCTGTCCCACTGAGCCCAGTATGCCTTAGTCGTCGCGCTTGATGCTGACACATCACTCCACAGGGGCCTCTGTCCTTTGGCTTTCCATTCCATGATCTGGCCGAGGTCTTTGTCTTCCTTCTGAGCTTGGCTTACTTGCTCCGTTCCCCAAGACTCGTCTAGGTCCTGCATCCTTATTACCCTGACCTCTTCTTTAGCCTCATGCTTGATGCAATGTCGACATTCTTCGGAGCATGGGCATCGTGATAGGGCGTCGGCATTCGAATGAGCTCTTCCGTTACGATGCTCTATCACGAAGTTAAACTCTTGAAGCTGTTCGATCCACCTCGCAACCTGGCCTTCCGGGTTCTTGAATTGCAGCAGCCACCTAAGAGCGGCGTGGTCCGTTCTTATCGTGAACTCGCGTCCCAGCAAATATTTGCTGAAGTGCTGAAGGGTCTTCACCACAGCCAGTAATTCACGCCGAGTCACACAATAATTCCTTTCAGGTTTCGAAAGGGTCTTGCTGAAGTACGCAATGACCACCTGCTGGCCGTCCTGGTCTTGGGATAATACTCCTCCGATGCCAGTATTGCTAGCGTCCGTGTCCACTATGAATCTCCCTTCCCTTCTGGGGTAGCCAAGAATCGGAGCCGAGCACAGACGTTCCTTTAAGCGAACAAACGCATCTTCGCAATCGGAATCCCAACTGAAGATTCTCTTGTCCTCCGTGAGACGATGTAACGGCTTGGCTATCTCGGAGAAATTCTTCACAAACCGACGGTAATAGGCGCATAGCCCCAGGAACGCTCTTACATCGGTCTTGTTCTTTGGTGTTGGCCATTCTTGAACAGCTCTTATCTTTTCCGGATCAGTTTGAACACCTTCGTCCGATATGATGTGTCCCAAGAATGATACTTCCTTCTTGAAGAAGTCACATTTCTTTGGATTGAGCTTTAGATTGGACTCACGGAATCGTCTGAATACCTTCTCCAGATTTCGCTTGTGTTCCACGAAGTTTCGTCCCATGACTATGACGTCATCGAGGTATACCAGACAAGCGTCCCCCAAAAGTCCCACCAACACTCGCTCCATGAGACGCTCAATAGTGGCAGGAGCGTTACATAATCCAAAAGGCATTACGCGAAACTGCCACAAGCCAATTCCGATTCCGGTGGTAAAGGCGGTCTTCTCTTTGTCTTCTGGCCGGACTTCTACTTGCCAGTAACCACTCTTCAGGTCGACCGTCGAAAACCACTTCATGCCACCAAGCATATCCAACGTGTCGTCAATCCGAGGCAGAGGGTAGCTGTCCTTCTTGGTAACGGTGTTAAGCATCCTGTAGTCGACACAGAATCTAGTACTGCCATCCTTCTTTTTCACGAGTACCACAGGTGAACACCAGGGGCTAGTTGACAGCTCGATCACCTTGCTGCGCACCATGTCCTCAATCATTTCTGCAACTTCGTGTTCCTTTGCCAATGGTACTCGTCTCGGTCTTTGCTTGATCGGTGAAGTATTGCCGGTATCTATTGGGTGAGTGACAAGATTTGTTCTTCCAAGGTCGCTATCTCCTCTGGTAAAGATGTCCTTGTAGTCCATCAACAACTTTGCTGCCTGAGTGTATTCTTCAGTGCTCAAATTCCTCCTTGTCGCCTCCAGCAAAGATGTCATGTGATCCGTTGATCGAGGTTTGTCTGAGTTTTCTTGGACCTTCCTCAAGCTGTCCACGGCTTCACATCGGCCAATAACCGTATTCTTTGCGAGATGTATCGGCGTGCTGCTAAGATTGATGACCTTTAACTTGGCGTCACGTTTGGTCATGAGCAGTGTCCTTGCCGTGATCCAACTAGGATGATCTCCGTAGTCTTCTACTACGACACATCGATCCAGCTTCATCTCTTCTGGAAACCTAATCAGGACCAAGGTTTCCGATCTGGGTGCCAGCTTCACTGTCTTCAAACAGTACACTGCTCCTGAAGATGAACCTTCCAAGAAGACTTCTTGATCCTGGAAGCTTAACACTCCTTTCGCTATGTCAACTATACAGTGATGTGTCCGTAGGAAGTCCAGTCCGATAATGCAGTCGTCAGTTATATTCGCTACCAACACAGACTGCGTATAAATGTCACTTCCGAGTTTCAGTCTTGCTTCCGTAACTCCTAGGATGGTCACTGGCTGGCCTGTCGCTGTCTGCAGATTGCATGATGGTCGTCCATTTTCCCACATGATAGTCCTCTTGAGTAGTTCCGGTCGAACGATGGACCTCGATGCTCCTGTGTCAATCGTAAATCGACAAGGTATGCCATTTATCTCACCAGTAGCTACCAGGCTGTTCCCGTCACAAGCTTGTGACACTATAACAGTAGGGGCTCGATGAAGTCCAGCCGCTGCCCGTCCCGTGGCGCTGACGCCTTTTAATTTTAGCAGCTCCTGGGTGTCAACTTGGGTAGCCGTTGACACCGATTTCGGTGTTTTCCGAGTCCGGCAGTTGAGCCTAATATGGCCTCGTTCACCGCATCCGTAGCAGATAGGCCCAGTACGAGGTTGAATTGCCGCTACGACTTCTCGCACCTTACAACTTTTGTAGTCGCTTCGTACCACTTCAACGTCAAGGGCATGCGCTAAAGCTGCTTCCAATGTTGCGTGATGACCCAAGCGCACCATTGCTCTCACTTCGGGATCCCGTATACCGCTGACAAACGCCTCTAATACTTTGTCTTCAACCGGTGTGGAACTCGAAGCATAGGCTCGACGTACGAGGCGCTCGATCTCCGTAGCCCATTGCTGCAGTCCTTCGCTCGACTTCTGTACTCGGTGTTTTAGTTGCGCGCGGTACACGTGCTCGAGGTGCTTTTCCCCGTATCGAGTTTCCAAGGCCTTAAATAGTGACTCCAAGGTGCGTCGCTCGGCGGGCAGGTTCTCAAGCACCAGCAGTGCCTCTCCTCGTAGAGCTAGGGTGAGTGCCGCCAACGAGTGCTCGTCTTCCCAGCCATTCCCATTTGCAACTACCTCGAACTGGTGCCTGAACGCTGTCCACGAGGTCGTGCCGTCGAAAGTTGGGACCTTAAATTTCGGGGCCCCAGGGCCGGAACTGGTTGCTGCCGTGCCCAAAACCCTTATTTTCTGCAGCTTATTGTCCAAATCTCCGAGCCTAGTTTCGTAGGAGTTCATTGACGCACTGAGGCTGTTGATTGACGCGTCGTGGCTTTTGAGGGCTTGGTCGTGCTCGGATGTACGCGCTTTTACGAATTCCAGGTCCTCCTTCACGACGTTCAAATCTCCCTGGAAACCATCCAGCTTTGCGTCGATTGTCCCTAGGCCCGCCTCCATGGTTTTGCGCTGGCTTTCCAGTTTACTTTCCAGGCTCTCCATTGCTTCGCGCTGGCTCCGCTGTATGGCTTCGCGCTGGCTCTCCATGGCTTCGCGCTGGCTTTCCAGTTTACTCTCCAGTTTACTTTCCAGGCGTTGTAAGACGGTTAATAAGGAGGCCATATCAAATGCGCCCGGTGTCGTCGCTGATGCAGCTAATGTAGTCGAAGGTCCAGCGGTGGTCTCCGTTTCCGTGCGGTCACGACCCGGCGACTCCATCCGCGCGGCATCCAATGCCGTCTGCCGTCGCGTACGAATCCCTTCTTCACTTTGCGGTACTACAGGCATTCCGCTTCTGTCACCAATTGTTACGTGTCAGGAGTAATGGGTTCGAGAAAATGCCAAAATGTACCACAAAGACTTTATTGTACTCGTAGATACACAATTACACACTGTACACAGTACACACCACAACACTATGCACGTAGGTACTCGTAAACACACTCGTCGAACACTGTATCGCTCGTAGAAATCACTTCACTTCTCCCTGGTATCGCTCGTAGGTATCGCTGGTATCTTCCTGGTTTCGCTTCCGAAACTAGAATGTCCGCGGTTGACCGATCGCCCCTTTTTATACCACTCACGCACCATTCACGCCAATCCAGAACTTTCCCGCTGATTCCGGACGGACCCGATTCGTATAAAATTCTAGTATGTTCCTTGCAACCGACTTTCGCCCGTTTGACTATTGCCGTAAGGCGAAGCGTCATGCGCGTAGTTTCGAGAGAGCCGCGCTCCTATTGTTTCTATTGTTGCGCGACATGTTTATGGCCCCTATTGTTTATTGTTTTCGGCGTAGCGAAGTCGATGCGCCAGGGTTGTCACATTATCCTTAACTAGAGAACCGCCCGCGCTTCGCTTCGGGACCCGTAGGTAACAGCCGCGTAGGTCCCGCTCCCGTAGGAATTTAGGCTAAAAAGTAGCCTACTACTCGCTCTCTTCACTCCACCCTGTCTGAGGTGTGTGGAGCCCTCGGGACAGTTAGTTCCCCTTTGGGGGTGTCTCTCGCGGCCCGTTAAAACGGGCCAGTCCTTGGGTTAGGCCCTAAGGCCCTTGGTTGTCCATCTGTGGTTAACCAATAGGTCAAGTCCGGTGAGTGGTGGCCTTTTTACAGGCCACAGAGTCTTAAACGGGATGGGGTTCATCTTCGCGCCGCCCAGGCGATCGAGCCCCTACCGGGTGAATCCCGCTGGTGGGAAGCCCAGCAGGAGCCGATCAGCGTCCCAAAGGCCCAGCGTCTTCCCGACATTCACCGACAGTCTCCACGCGGCGAGCCATTCGGGAAGGCATCAAGCGCACGTTGCATCTTGACAATGGCGTGGGTTCTATTCAGCGACGTGGTGATGTACGCCACGTCATCGGCATACAGGGCAAGCGACGCCCCCCCTGCCGCCGGGATGTCGTCGGTGTAGCAGGCGTAGCAGACCGGGGACAGGCAACTCCCTTGCGGGACGCCGGCTGCGATCGGACGCTCGGTGGATTCGGCGTCTTCAACCACTACTCTGAAGCTTCTATTTTCGAGGAAACTGGAGATCATCTTAACGGCACTCCGGGGCGCCGACGACTGCGAGATCTTGTAGAGAAAGCCGTCGTGCCAAACACGGTCGAACGCCTTTTCCATGTCGAGGAATACTGCACACACGCGTTCTCTCTTATTCAGAGCCGCAGTAACGGTGTGCAACACACTCGACAGTGTAGCCGTGCTGTTCAGCGGCATCAAAAACTAGCCTTCCACTTCTGTTGGCAGCTAGGCTATTCCACCCCGGACGCTTCCAGTTCCAGTCACCCGCGCCCACCACCGGTGTCGGCGAGTCCAGCAACTTGCGGACATCAGCCAACAGGATAGTGCCAGCGGGCGGGCGGTACACTGAACACAGCCGGAGCGGGGAGTTCTCGAGGCAGAGCTAAAGTAGCCTATTACATTCGCCTATGACTTAAGTAAATTACATGTAGTATTTGATAGCGTAATTCAGAACTTGCAAATGAATTTTGTTAACGCCATCTATTGGCAACTCCGAAAATAAATATCTAGCAACTAACAAAACATCGATCTTACCATGGGAATGGGATGTTTTTCCGCGGTAAAAAGTAGCCTACGTCACTCTCCACCCTCCTAACTATCCCCACACACATAAACCTTACCATATAATAGCTTTGTTGCGACGTGAAAGCGTCACAAACAAACAAACAAACAAACAAACAAACAAACACACTTTCACATTTATAATATTAGTAAGGATATTAGTAAGGATTTGATAATTTTTATGAAACTTTGGATTACTCTGTACGTTTTTATATAATTTATTGTACCACTCATCATTCGAAGTATTACCTCCTGTGAACGTAATTGCGTTTAATTCGACTCTAGATAAAACATCAGGAACCAAATGCAAAGTACCTTTTTTATGTCTAATTTCAAAATCGAAACATGCTAATTGCATGGACCAACGGGCTAAACGACCAGAAGGGTTGTTTAGTGTTTTTAACCACTTAAGACACATGTGATCAGTAACTAAAATGAAATGACTACAATCTATATAAGGCCGAAAATGTAAAACAGAGTCCACCACTGCTAATAATTCGCGCTCAGTGGTACTATAGTTTCTTTCTGTTTTCGAAAGGAGACGAGAATGAAATGCTATCGGGTGCTCTATACCGTCAATTTCCTGAACGAGGACATTGCCAATTCCCACGGATGAGGCATCCGTGTGGATCTGGAATGGTATGGAGAAATCGGGGCAAGCAAGAACTGGTGCTTGAGTGAGAGCTTCTTTGAGAGTTACAAACGACTTTTCAGCGTCATCACTCCAAGCGATTGCTTCTTTACCTTTTTTCTTACCAAGCAGTGCAGTCATAGGAGCAATTATGGTAGAGAAATTATTAACGGACCTCCGATAGTAAGAACATAAGCCTATAAAAGCTCTTAGTTGTCTCGCCGTGGTTGGCCTGGGGAAGTTTTCAATACAGTCCAGTTTCTTAGGATCTGTTTGCAAACCTTGTGAACCTACAACATAACCCAAATAACGTAATTCGTCTTTACAAAATTCACACTTATCAAAATTAATTGTCAAACCTGCTTTTTGCAAAGTATGAAATACCACATTCAAAATATTTATATGTTCCTCAAAAGAACTGGTTGCAATCAAAAGATCATCACAGTAGCCGAATATTTTTTCGCCATACTTGTGTTCAAATAGAGAATCAATTAAACGTTGCATATCACAACCAGCGTTACACAAACCAAAAGGCATCCTCTTGAACTCAAATAGACCACGGTTAGGGACTACAAAAGCAGTCTTTTGACAAGAGGTACCATTGCCATCTGTATTATCTGAGTCACACAGTGGGATTTGCCAGTATGCAGCTGACAAGTCAATCGAAGTCAAATAACGAGCGCCTCTGAGGTTATCCAATATCGAAGCTATATAGGGCAATGGATATGAATCTTTAATCGTGACGTCATTCAACTTTCTGGCGTCAAGGCAAAATCTGAGTGAACCATCCTTTTTAGGAGTCATCACAACTGGATTAGACCATGGTGATTTAGATGGTGCAATCACCCCTAACTGTAACATTTTATCAATTTCGGCGTTAAGTGCTTGTAATTTCGCCGGGGATAAGGGATAGTATCTTTGTTTAATTGGGGATCCAGTTGTCATAATTTTATGTTGTATTATATTTGTCATACCTAAACCTTTTGTTTCAGTATCAATTGTTTTAAATTTATTAATTAATTTACTAAGTTCAATTGATTCTAATGGTGACAGTTCACTCTTAGAAATTATACCACAAAATTTATTTGAAGTTTGTTTATGTGTATCAACATCGTTAACTGAATGTGTGATATTATTAAAATTAAGTGAATCAAAGATTCCGGATTGATATATAAAATCCATTCCTAAAATAATGTTATCTGAAATATCTGGTATAACCATAAATGTTAATATCAAACGTTTATTTTTGTAACTAATTGGCAAAGACATTACTCCAATTGTGTTAACCTCAGAGCCGTTAGCACACTTAGCGCTCAGATTAGAAGGCTGCAACTCAAAACCTAGTTCCAAAAATTGGTTATGATAACCATTACCGATGACTGAAAGATTTGCACCTGTATCTAAAAGTCCTTTGCAGGTTCTACCGCCAATCAAAAATTCCAAAAAAATTCTGTTGTCACAATTATTTACTGAACCACCAGGAGTAACTGTACCTAGGTGTTGTTTGTAATTATCAGAACCAGTCACTCCTGAGCTAACTAGTTTTTTTGACTTAGGCTTATACTTTTTGACAGGGTGGGCAACTGAGGGTGGGTTACACTTGGAACAAGCAGAGGACAGTGTACCCTTAGTACCACACTTAAAACAAACAATGCCAGGAATTGTCTTGCATTGTTTATATGAGTGACCAACTTTTTTACATTTCCAACATGTAACAGAGATATTTGTTTTTTGAAAATTAGTATTGACAACAGTAACATGTTTTTGACTCTTATGTCTGGCAGGAGAACTGCATGACGGTTGAACGGCGTAGGCCTCAAAACGTTTTCCTAAACAAATCAACCTGTCAATGGTATCTATATCATTGACAGCTAATAACTGTGCATAAACCGGTAACAAATTATGCTTAATGATTTCAATGAGGGTGCTCTCTCGTAGAGGTGTAGCGAGCCTTGAATTCATTGTTTGCATATCTAAAATATAAATATGTAAGGGTTGACCTGGACTTTGTTTGTGATCTCTAATTAATTTTTCCAAAATGAAGTCATTGTCGAAAGATGAAAAAAATGTTTTGAATTTATCATGTATGTCAAGTAAAGTGACCGCTGAATCCCTAATTTGCCTATAATACTCAAGGGCTTTACCGCTTAAAAGGTCTGAAAAACATTTGACTACTTTAGATTCTGAAACGTCTCTGGTTCTCATAAAGTCGTCAATCCGCAAGAAAAAATCCACTACACATGAGTCGCCAGTAAACTTTAAGTTCCATGACTTCAAATTATCATCGCGTATTACATATGTAACCATATTCGAGCACTCAGCTACGTTCGGTGTACCTTGAATCGACTGATCAAAATTCACTGGGTCATGGGACGTTGCGGCTGTTGTCTGTGGCTGCGATGAAACTTTTTGCCTATCTATACTAATATTATAAAGCTGAAGAGTTTGTTTGTTTGTTTGTTTGTTTGTTTGTTTGTTTGGTTGAACGCGCTAATCTCAGGAACTACTGGTTCGAATTGAAAATTTTTTTTTGTGTTGAATAGACCTTTTATCGAGGAAGGCTATAGGCTATATAACATCACGCTGCAACAATTAGGAGCGAAGAAATAATGGAAAATGTGGAAAAAACGGGGAAAATTATTCATTCTCGAGGGCTTTCATTGCATGCGTTGCGAAAACGATTCAAGATACCAAAAATATATGTATGAAAGAATTATTCCTCTTGAAATGATCTAAAAAATGTCCACGACAGTATATGTCTATCTTTTAAGATTAACACACTAGAACCGTTTTTATGGTAATCAAATTTGGTCGAACCCACTGCCATACGAAACTTGCCGCGTTTCCAAGTTTAATCTGAATTAATCTTGCTGTGATCCTTTGCTACTTTGCTATTATTTTGTCGTAAGCTTTATTTCTAAGTTTAATTTAATTTAACCTCAATTAATTTTGGTGATAGTTTATTATCTTCCCGAAATTCCTACGGGAGCGGGACCTACGCGGTTGATACTTACGGGTCCCGAAGCGAAGCGAGGGCGGTTCGCTAGTGAGTTATATTACTAAAAGATTCTTTCAAGCTAGGATCATCAGTTCGGTCTTCCATTGTATCACAATATTCACTTAAAGGAGTTGTCATTTTCATAAAATAATAACCAAACAATAATTAGTAAACAATAATTAGTAAATAAACAGTGTTTGCACAAACAAAACGCTAGCTACAAGATGTTAATTTAAATGTATTATGTAAAATTACTACAAGTATGGTAACCTGTCAAAAAAAATACGCGAACAAGTTATTTATACCAAATTATAATAGAAATGGAAAGTGACTAAGTACAAAGGAGTGTCCTTCAGCTCTCGATATATTATGCACTGGACCATTGGTTCAAGGACCTCTTGTTGTCTTACTCTGTGGGAAGTTTGTTTGAAATAAAAAGGATTAGATTCGGATAGTATTCACTATATTAGATAATCGCGGATACATGGCGGCTCGGCCCGCTAATGAACATTCATATGATAGAAGTTAGGTTAAGTGCTAAAAAAAAAATGTCCGCGTGGCAAATGGCATCGGTGCCTGAAATAAGTATTACGTCGCGCACTGATTCTACAGATTATGGCCAGAATAGATAATAAAGGTCAACTCACGCATGGTACCATGGACGGGAAGATAATCCGCACACTAGTGTCAGCTCCCACGGGACCTCGGGGATTATCATGGGCGTCGCCCGACGGCGTTCCGTGGTTTCGAAGCTCGAAGAAGCTGGTACCTGGAACCTCAGGGTCGTCAGGGCAGGCGAGCTGATGGAAGTCCTTGGGGCTCCACGTGGCGTGCGGGTGTGCATGCGCAGGTTAGGCACGTGGCGAGCGTGACCGTCGACACGGCCAAGGTGCTGGCAGAAGCTTGCGGTGCGCGCCGTCGTCCTTGGGGTTGTCCTCCAATCCGGGAGATCAGTAAGCGCAAGCGGAGCTGGCCATACGGCTGGCGGCTGCGTGTTCGAGGCAAGGCGTGCGTGGCGTGACGATGGCGGTCGCAGTGGTGATAAGTCTCACCTGATTCTCTCGACGTAACGCAGCGTCAGCATCGCGGACGCAGATCGCGAACCGAAATTTACATCATGCGTGAGGCGCGTTACAAAAAAAAAACGTGGTGTCCAGTCTACCACATTACGATACTAAAAAATGGCGTCAGGCAGCAGCGTGACCCCTTTACATGAGTCGGCGGTGAGCCAGGTGTACCTCCCAGGCCCACGCGGAAATCCAGACTGACCATCGCTAGCCGAATCATAGATAGATCGATTCCATCGACAAGAGTGAAAAAAAGTTGCGGAGTGCCACAGACAACCGATCCAGAATTCGCCTTATATAATTAAGGATATTAGGTTTATTTAAATTTACATAAATAAATAAATATTCCTTGTAATACATAACAAACAAACATACTCTTATTATTTCTGGCGGATGTTTACTTGCGGAGAAATAATTTTAATTATGTACTACCATAAACAAAGCAGACGGTGTCTATGACTATAAATGAATTGTCGATGGATCGCAGAGTAGCCAACCACATAATGTTGTTGATACTCGTTGATTATTGGTCAAACGATTACAGATTAACCAACCGACTAATATCGGTGGTCACGTTCAATATACTTATTATGCCACAGATAACCATTTCTAAGTGCGGGAGCAACACTATGTAGTAGGTATGTTAAAATACGCTACTACACTATGTACCAAGGCTATCCATCTTGAGCTGGTCTCCGATCTCAGCACTGCTGCGTTTCTAAATGCCTTAAAGCGACTATGCGCCCGCAGAGGAAGACCTGGACATATCTACAGTGATAACGGCACAAACTTTGTGGGTGCTGCCAGAACCTTAGATAAACAACACAAGGAAGCTTTGCAATACTACATCAACGATGACGTCATAACAAGCCTCATTTTAACTGTAACGGGTACTCACGATATTTATTATTTATACCGATATTTCGACCCAATTGCATGGATCATGGTCACGGCGAGACTGCGGTGGCGGGGGGAAACTATTGACAGCTGACACACGAAAACACTAATGACAGATAAGCCTGTCAACCTTATGTCTTGTCCGTTTGACGTCCTTTGTCACCATATCACGACACACGACACTAACGACATCTTCGCGCACTGACTTTGAACTTACTGTTTTTGTCGAACACATACCGACCACTGGATTCCACGTTTGAGCTAATTTAAACCCATCTTCCCTGTTAAAATTATTCGGGTGTTTCTTGATCTCTATGGCCTCTCGTACTAATCGTGGAATGTATTGGCGCTCAACTGAGATCACCTGAGGACTATGTAGCTCAATCCAGTGGTTAGCACCGGCTTGGACGAGATGTTCTGCTATCGCGGTTTTCTTAGGGTCGTTCTTTTTGACTGCGCTGATGTGTTCTTTTATCCGTTGAGAGATAGCCCGTTTTGTTTGACCAATGTATGAGCTACCGCAGCTGCAATCAATTTTATATACCCCGGGGCACTGATAAGGTATAGAATCTTTCGCTGACCGTAGGTAGGATGCGACCTTTCTGCATGGTGAAAATATCGCCTTGATATTATATTTCCTATTTAGTAACCTACCGATTCTATCTGTTACCCCTTTAACATAAGGTAGAAATGCCGCTTGCCGTTCTGCTGTGCTAATAGGAGTGTGTTTGTGCGTGGATTTTGATAACGTTCTGTGCCCATTTTGACGCAAAACTTTATTAACGTAATCTAGTTCTTGCGTTAAATGTTCACCATCACAAATGTCGTAGGCTCGTTTAGTGAGTGACTTAGCAACCGATGCGAGATGTTTAGGGTGATGGTGTGAGGTGCCATGAAGGTATCTGTCCGTGTGAGTGGGTTTTCTATAGACTGTGTGGCTAATCTTACCGCCGGGGTATTTCTCCAACGCGACATCCAGGAACGCCAGCCTCCCATTATTTTCTAATTCGTAAGTAAATCTCATGTTCTCATGAATAGAATTTAAATGTGTTAAATAACTCTCTACTTCACACAGCAGCGAGACAGGTAACGTCGAGTCCCGCGATTTCAGTTATGAAATATTAGATGATGGAAATAAAATCACTTCCGACACAGAAGTAGCAAGCGTTTTTGAAAATCATTTTAGTAATATACCTATAAAATTAACTAATTCATTAGCTTCTTCGCCGATGGAAGCACTTTCTATTTTAAAAAGTAATGTCAGTGAATGTAATGTTGTTTTTGAATTTAAGTATACTACCGCAAGAGAAATAATTAAGACCTTTCAGTCGCTTAAAATAAAGAATACAGGTGATTTGTGGGGCATTTCAACAAAAATAATACAACATATAATAGATATCATAGCTCCAACTTTGGCCGTAGTTTTTAATAAATGTGTCGATTTAGGCACTTTTCCAGATCTAATGAAATGCAGTAAAATTATTCCACTTTTGACGTGATAACGTCTTATAAATTGGTTTGCTGGGTGGCACTTCAAGAAACTGTGTCACGGTCACGCTCCGCCGCTCACGTTATGCGCTTACAATGAGAGCGAGTGAGAGGCACGCGTCCCTTCCACTCGGGCATGGTTAGCCCGCCTAAGAGCGAGAGAGACAGACATAAAAAGTGAAAGGCACGCGTCCCTTCCTCCTTAACATTACTTATGGTAGCTACGGCGTACACACGTTGGCGTGTTTCAGAAAATGGTACAGCGCCATCTCTGCAGAAGTAGAGTAATCTTGTTTGTTACCTCACTTAGTTGTGACTAATGGTTAATGGTCTAACGGTTAGCAGCGCTAGATGGCGGATGGTGTTACAATGTTTTAAATATAATTCTTTGTATAAATAAATGTTTTAAATTGTTACTATTACTTCATCCTTCTTTTATTGATAAATTTCTGTAACTTTAAATACGATTTCATGACGTTTGTTTACTTTGATGATATTATTTGTCAATCATTCCATCAGTATTTTCTTAAGACGTTGTCACGTTCAACTATCGTCAGTAAACCGACTTTACAGACAACCAGTTTTTTAAGACTGGTGACAAAACCGATGTTAATAATTATAGGCCAGTTTCTATATTGCCAGCACTCAGTAAGATCTTTGAAAAGATTATTTTAAATCAAGTGCTTGCCCATTTTAATAGCAACAACCTACTACACCCCGAACAATACGGTTTCACAAAAGGTCGTAGTACTACTGATGCTGGGGCTAGACTTTTAAAACATATCTTCGATGCATGGGAGGGATCACAGAATGCCATTGGTGTATTTTGTGATTTATCTAAAGCTTTTGACTGTGTTGAGCATGAAATATTACTATTAAAACTTAATTACTATGGGGTAAAAAACAAGTCGCTTAGCCTGATTAGGTCTTACTTAAGTGATAGAGTCCAAAAAGTTAGTATAAATGATATTAAATCATCAGGGTCTAAGGCTGTGATGGGTGTTCCACAGGGCTCAATTTTAGGTCCTTTTCTTTTCTTAGTATATATAAATGATTTACCATATTATGTAAAAAAACATGCGGACATTGTGTTGTTTGCTGATGACACATCATTATTATTTAAGACGGACAGAAATAAACGTAATTTTGACGATGTGAACGATGCTTTGTCGCATATATCAAAGTGGTTTACAATTAATAATTTACTCCTAAATGCAAGCAAAACTAAATGTATAGAGTTTACCCTACCAAATGTAAAGAATGTCGATAAGACACTTAAATTAAATAATGAAGCATTAAAAATGGAACAATCAACAGTATTTTTAGGAATTACCCTGGATAGTAAACTGCAATGGGGCGCGCATTTAGCAACTCTTGCGACGAAACTTAGTAGGGCTACTTATGCGGTTAGAAAAATAAGACAGCTTACTGACGTAGAAACTGCTAGGCTTGTTTACTTCGCATACTTTCATAGTGTTATGTCTTATGGCATATTACTGTGGGGTAAAGCAAGCGATATACAACAAATCTTTGTATTGCAGAAGAGGGCCATTAGAGCTATTCATAAACTACGGTATCGGGAATCGTGCCGTGATAAATTCAAAGAATTAGGTATACTTACAGTAGCCTCACAGTACATATATAGTAATATAGTTTTTGTAAGAAACAACATAAATGCATATAAAAAAAACAGCGACTATCATAATCGCTTAACAAGAAAGATGCATGATTTGGCGACGCTTTCATATCGGCTAGGTAAAGTGCAGCGTTCTTTTATGGGGCTTGGTGTACAGTTCTATAATAAAGTCCCTAAGGCAATCCGTGACCTGCCTTCAGAGTTGTTTAAGAAGCATGTAAAAGCACAACTCGTAGACAAGAGCTACTATAGTATAAAGGAATATTTAGATGACAAAAAGGCATGGAAATTACCAGCTCTGCAACCAGCTCCGCTAGGTTAGTGCTTACCTGTATCAATTAAGTAATATTGTAATTTTTATTTTAAAAGATGCGGAGGAGTTTTTTTTCGCCGTTTTTTTCTCCTCAAGCACTTTTCCAAAACGGTGGTAGAATCAAAAAATTGACGTTCATAAGTGAATTTGTAAATTCCTACATGAAATAAACAGTTTGACTTTGACTTTGACTTTGACTTTGACTTACCTCCCTTCAATATAGCAAAAACGTCGTCTACATATCTTCTCCATAACTTAATATGACTGGGCCCGGTAGTGATGGCTCTCTCCTCAAAATGTTCCATCCATATATTCGCTACTACCGGTGCGACAGGACTGCCCATTGCCACACCGTCAATTTGGAGAAAATACCTACCGCTATATAGAAAATAATTGGAAAGGAGACAGTGTTATAATAATAATAATAATAATTTATTTGCATTGAATAGTATTTGTAAGATGGTACAAGAAATAAATTGTCACTTATTCAGCTAACTTATTTAGCATGCAAATTATAGGTCAGTATACACATTTTAATTTTATATTTAGACTAATTTGATAATAATTTAGTTTTAGATACAAACAGAAATTATGTCAGCAAATAATTAATGATAACTATTTAAATAACAATAAAATAATTCAAAATCTAATAATCTCATTGAAAATCAATTAACTTAAATACTAATTTTGCCATTTAGAAATTCACCTATGTCATAAAAAACTGATTTACACAAGAAATGTTTTAACTTTGATCTAAATTTTTGACGTGACAACGTCTTATAAATTGGTTTGCCGGGTGACACTTCAAGAAACTGCGTTACGCTCCGCTCACGTTATGCGCTCACAATGAGAGCGAGTGAGAGGCACGTGTAAGCTCCCTGTTCAGAGTGTGAGGTTTCATGAAAAGAAAAAGCAAGTTTTTTAGCAACACATTATATTTAAGTTACAAGCATAGCGCGATTCACACTCAACGTCTTAACTTAATGCTACACATCATCAAACGGTATCAAGCGGTACTTACATGCCTATGATTCAACATATAATTTCACTGTGTTCCACCATACTTTATCAACATTTATCATACACTTCATTCGTTATTATCAATATTCAATCTTAGTTAAGACAAAGAAATCCTTCAGGTCTAGCTTTTATTTTAAAACACCTCGAAATCCAGTCTGGCCGATTTGTTAGCAAAAATACAATGCCGCCATTAATTGCCAAGTGTCAGTCCAACTCGCAGAGTCAACTGAGTCACTGTTTTTATGGTCAATAGACTGGCTATATCAGCTATACTCTAAGTGTGTTCCGCGGAACCCTAGGGTTCCGCGATACCTCTGTAGGGGTTCCGCAAGAATTTAGAAAAAAAATCAAAACACCTCTCTCTGGTCGAACGTTTTGACTCCGCGGCCGCGCGTAGGTACATATATTTATTTAGGTATTTATTTATTTGTATTTATATTGTGTTACCTAGAATAGCTGGTACAATATCTCATAAGTTTGGTATCAACATGTATACTTATAGGCTGCGTTCCCAGTAGGCAAACAGCGGCCGACTGAGTTTGCGGCGTATCGGTTTAGTACGCCATTCCATATATTTTAAATGGAGTGTTCACAGTTTGCTAGTTTTGCGCTCACTAACGCAGTTTGCAGCGTTACGCGCGCCGACTGTCTCAGTTAGCGGCTGACTAACAGCAAACCCAGCTGCAGTCGGCGCCGGCGAAGTGATTGTTCGCCGAGCGTAGTGAGTCCGTTTGCCGCAAACTGTTCATGTTCTTGTTTAATGGGTGAACCCACTGGCTCTTTTTATCCTCTTTCAATGCCTCTAAGATACCAATTACTTCAAAAATATCCATCGTGAGCAACACAACCACTCCCTTCGTACAACAATAGTCAAGTGAAAATTTAGTCGGTCGACCTCAATAAGCGGCTAACTCAAAACAGTTTGCTTGCGAATTGGTCTGAGTTTGCAGCTAACTCGAATTTCAGTCAGTCGGCCGCTCACAGTTTGCCTACTGGGAACGCAGCCGTATACTTGGGCGCGCGCAGTTCCTTTGATAAAAGCCGCCTCTGAATTAGACGCTATAGTTGTCAACAAGCGACTTTCGACTCTAACTTCAAAAAATAAAGTCGAGATTGTTTATTGTTTATATCTCTTTTTATTTTTGCTTTTTGTTTATCAAAGGCGCCGACTCGAGTATTTTCGAGAATATTCGAGATCGAGTCTAGGACTAAGTATAAAAGCGGCGATCGCGCGTCGCGCCTCGTCAGTAACGATTGTGCATTATTTAGATTTAGACCCCACCATCCTAACGTGTAACATTATAAATAAAGAAGAATGGAACGTTGGCTTAAAGGTGTTAAACGTGTTGCAACAACATCTTCTAATGACGCTGAATGTTCAAAAGCAGTACGCGCGGAGAATATAGCAATCACCGATCCAAACGATGATGCCACGACGTCAAGCTCGACGGTTTCAAAGACGAAAAAAAGGAAGTATGATGAATCATATATCAGTTTCGGATTTGTTGATTCTAACGGCTCACCTCTTTGCATGCTATGTAGTAAACTGCTTCCTAATAGTTCCATGGCACCTGCCAAATTGCGCCGACATTTAGAAACTGTACATCCCGAGTCTAAAGACAAGAATAAAGAATTTTTTGTTCGTAAAAAAGATCAGTTATTGGACAGTCAAAAAAATATGATGCATGTAACACAAACTATCAACGAAAAGGCCACGGAGGCATCATATTTAGTTAGCTATCGCATTGCACAAGCAGGTGAAGCGCACACTATCGCTGAGAATTTAATAAAGCCATGTGTATTAGACATAACAAAATGTATGCTCGATGAAAAATCTGCAAAGCATCTTTCTACTGTGCCGCTATCAAACGATACTGTTTCACGGCGAATCCATGATCTGGCAAGCTACGTCAAACAAGAACTAGTTACACGTCTACAAAAAACACGATTCGCCTTGCAAATGGACGAGTCGACTGATGTCGCTGGTTTGGCTATCTTGCTGGTTATCGTGAGATATCCATATGAAAGTTCTTTTGAAGAAGACATGCTTATGTGTTCACCGCTGCTCACAAACACTACCGGGGAAGAAATTTTTAATAAAATAAATATATTTTTTGAAGAAAATAATCTCAGTTGGGACAATTGCATTGATATTTGCACAGATGGGGCCAAGGCGATGACAGGTAAAACAGCAGGAGCAGTGTCACGAATAAAAAATAAAGCGCCTAATTGTAGTTCCAGCCATTGTATTCTGCATAGACAAGCACTTGCGATGAAGCAAATGCCATCAAATCTAAAATTAGTTATGGATGAAGCGGTCAAAATAATTAATTTTATCAAAGCACGACCACTACAATCCCGATTGTTTTCATTATTGTGTGAAGATTATGGCAGCAAACATAAAACACTGCTGCTCCATACAGAAGTGCGATGGCTGTCTCGGGGTAAAACTTTAACAAGGCTATTTGAACTTAGAGCCGAGTTACAAATGTTTTTTTCAGCAGATACTTCTTTTAATTTGAAGGACCGTTTGTATGATAAAACTTGGTTGTTCCGATTGTCTTTTATGGCGGATATCTTTCAAAAACTGAACGAATTGAATTTATCATTGCAAGGTAAACAGACAACAGTGTTTCAGGCCTATAACAAAATAACTGCCTTCAAAAGAAAATTAGATTTTTGGATTATTTGCGTTGGTAAGAAAGAAATAGAAAGCTTTACGTCACTCAGTGAGTTTGTTAGCGATAACGACTCAGAAATGTTTCAAAATGATGTGTTTGAAGAATTGGTCCAATATCTCAGTTCGATGCGCGCATCTTTTGAAAAGTATTTTCCCGAAGAACAGAATACAAAAATGAAACTGAATTCATGGATTCATAATCCTTTTTTACCCAACTTGCAAAAGCCCGAAAGTATGTCAAACGAGATATATGAATCTCTTTTAGAAATGTCATCAGACACAAGTATGGAGTCACTGTTCAAAACGACGCCTCTCAACGATTTTTGGTGCAAAATCCGTGATGAATATCCAATGCTTGGCAAAATGGCTCTGAATATTCTTCTCCCGTTCCCAACAACATATTTGTGCGAAACAGGATTCTCAACCTATGCAGCCACGAAAACAAAATATCGGAATAGACTGGACGCCGAATATGATATGAGACTTCAATTGTCTTCTATCAAACCTGATATCAACCAATTGATGAAAAATAAAAAACAGTTTCATACCTCCCATTAGTTAGATTTTTTCTTTTTTAATAGAATATATTCTATTATTGTATTTGCCATGTGGTAAAGTAAGTAATAATTAGTACCTAACTGTTACATTGTACTTTTATTATGCTTGTTAATAAAGAATACACTTTTAAAAACTATTGTTTTATTGTAGGGTTCCATCAAGTAGTTTGCTTCCCAAAAGGGTTCCGTCACCAAAAAAGTTTGAGAACCACTGGGCTATATTAATAATTTACCGGATACAAGCTAACAGCTCGGCCTTCCTGCTCGAAGCGAGTCCTCTTGCTTCCTATTGTTATTAGATTGCTATTCCTTTCTCTAACAATATAATCACCATTAACTTGAGAAAAAAAAAAAAATCTATATTCTAAAGTCATGTAATTTTTTTGTTATCGTGACAATAACCGTTTACTACAATATAGAGATGACAATTTTATAACTATTAAATCATAATGGATGGAATGATATTTAATTGTTACAATGATCGTTCCGTTATACTCAATAGTAGATAATCTAAGGTTGATCTATAGGCGTTAAATAAAATGTACATTAGTATTATATTTAATTTCTATCCGATTTGCTAGTTTGATCATTTTAATTAAATATAAGAAAAATAACAGAGAAATATACTGTATAACAAAGATTGTAGATTTTAATAGTAATTATTTTATAGTATAAATTTATTCAGTAGTATTAATGAAGTTTTAATCAGAATACTTAAATTAAATATTTAATTTATTTGTAAAGAAAATGGGTGATCAATTAGTTATTAAATTTTGATTAAGATACTTCAGATTCACGACTACTTTCGTCACTCGTTTCTAAATCTCTGCAAAATGACAACCAAGGCTGAATCTTATCAATTGCAACTACAGCCTCATAGCGACGACCATGTTTACGCGTCATCGGAGTATCTTCAATCAAGTATCTCTCATTGGGAAGCACTTTCATTACGCGATACGGTCCTTGAAATTTCACTACTAGCTTTTGAGATTTACCATCATGAGGCATTTGTCTCTCAATGCGTACCAGGTCCCCTTCTTTATACTTCTTTCCCAGTTTCCTACTTCTGTTAAACCTTTCAATGTCTTTTAACTGTTGTTCTTTGATATTATCGCTCGCTTCGTTCCTTATGTCTTGCAGTCCCTCTGGGTCGGTAACGTTAGTTGTGTCCGAGATAACCGAGCTTAAAATTCCCTCTGATCTACTGACAATATTAAAACCAAACAGCAGTTCAGAAGGACTCTTCTGGGTTGTTTTGTTTGTAGTGGTATTAATGCCTACCTGAATATCGCAAACATATTCATCCCAGGATCTGTCATCTTTATTATGAGTGCAAGTCGCTAGAGCATCAAGGATAGTCCTGTTAAATCTTTCGACTTGCCCGTTTGCTCGCGGTGTTGCGACAGCGTTTACCACATGTTTTATACCATAAAAAGCCACGAAGTCTTTAAAAGTCTTACTAGTAAAACTCGTCCCTTTGTCGGTAATTAGACGATTAGGTACTCCGAAATATTTAATGTGTTCCTTTAAAGCCCGAATGGAAGTCAAAGATTTAGTATTTTTAACTGCATTTATACTAATGTACTTAGTGAAGCTGTCAACTAATACTAGTAAATAACAATTACCTCTTTTGCTTTTGACAAAAGGTCCTAAATGGTCCACGTGTACTGTGTGGAAAGGCACACTAACCTTTTCTATAGGATGCAGTCCACCCTCTCGTTTACCCCCAGGTGTCTTATGATGAGCGCATTCTATACATGATTGAACGTACTTTTTGACAAAACGGCGCATTTTCGGGAACCAATAATGACGCCGAATGCGTTGCAGAGTTTTGTCAAATCCGAAATGACCGATGTCGTCGTGATTTCTTTTCAGAATTTGCCATCTGACCCCTTTTGGGACTAACCACCTAACTTCCTCTCCATCAACGATACGATAAACACGCCCGTTCATTACTTTATAGTTTTTATGGATATCCATTACCATATCGGCGTCTTTGTCGTTAAGGATGTTCTTAATCTTAAGAACGTCCTCATCTGCATCCTGGACGGTAGCAATCCAATCCTCGTCAGATGTCTCTACAGCCAACACATCCAGGACGTGGGTTTCAGCTACAGGAGCCGATACGGGGTTGCGGCTCAATGCGTCAACATGCGTCATACGAGAGCCGGGCCGGTATTCGATGGTACAATCGAACTCCTGCAGCTGGACCCACCAACGTGCGACTCGCGGAATCAGGTCACGTTTGACCAGTGTAGATCTCAAGGCATTACAGTCCGTGTAGATTACGAAAGGTCTCCCTAACAAGTACACTCTAAATCTACTTAAAGATGCCACAACTGCCAAGGTCTCTAGATCGTATGAGTGTAATTTACGTTCATCCGGAGTGGTTTTACGGCTAAAGTAAGAAACTGGATGTAAACGACCTTCTTCATCGCTCTGTAGCAGTATTTTTTTTTTTTTTTTTTTTTTTATGGAATTAAGATAGCAAACGAGCATGCAGTACCACCCTTCCCCTGCCGCCCATAACAACTGTGACCGACCTAGAACTAGACTCAAAGGGACTAGGATGGTTAGTCCAGTTAGTAGATGGTGTTAGAATATTAGTTGGTTAGTTTGTTAATAAGTGCGAGGACAGAGTATGTTAGTGATAATTAGTCCTGTTAGTTAATGTTAGTAATAGTCCAATTAGTTATTGTTAGTATGAGTCTTGTTCCAATTCGGTCACAGATGCGTTGCTACCCCTGAGGTCTGAGATGGTCGCCTCTAAAAAAGTGAAACCGGCTCCACAAACCTTCCTATCCGGAACACAATTGCTCTTAAAAACAATTATTATATTATACCAGCAAGACCATCTTTGCACGCGTCTGTATGCAACTGTGTTGGTGCCGCAGGATTATATAAAGCTAGCAATGGGCGTTGTGTAAGTAACGATTTTATGAGAGCAAAAGCTTCGTTTTGTTTATCACCCCACGACCAGGGTGCATCTTTTTTTAAAAGATCTGTTAATGTGGATGTCAAAATAGCGTAGTTCTTTATAAACCTTCTAAAAAACCCGGATAAACCTAGAAATTGTCGCAATTCATGTTGATTTGAAGGTGTTCGAAATTTTGAAATACAATCGGTTTTCTTACTCCCTGGTCGTATACCCATCGAATTTATTTCAAAGCCTAGGAAGTCAATGGTGTCCATGAAAAAGTTACACTTACTCAGTCGTAATGTCAGGCCCCCTTGCTTAAGAAGTTTAAAAACTTCTTCTAGACGTTTCAATCCCTCGTCTACATCTTTACAGGGGATAAGGATATCGTCCATGTACACAATGGCATATTTAATTTTAGCATCATGGAGAATCCTATTCATGGTCCTCTGAAAGACGGAGGGTGCGTTGACCAAACCAAATGGCATACGGTTAAATTCAAATTGTCCATCTGGCGTGACAAATGAGGTTTTGTGACGGGATTCTTCATTTATGCTTATTTGATAATATCCCGAAGCTAAATCGGGAGACGTGAACAATTTATTTCCTGATAACTGGTCTAGCTGGTCCTCGATAAGTGGAAGAGGAAAATGGTCTCTTTTCGTTTTTCGATTAAGGGCTCTATAGTCCACACACAATCGTTTTTCACCTGTCTTTTTCTGAACTAAAACGATTGGACTGGCATAAGGCGATGAGGATTCCCTAACTATACCACTATCAATCATTTCTTGAACCATGCCACTAACCAACGACCTTTCTGCGTGAGACAACCGGTATGGCCTATATACAACAGGTACGTCATCTTCTAATTCGATCACCATCTCAGTAACATTAGTAAATCCTAAATCCTTTAAACCCTTAGAGAAACAGTCTTGATGTTTAGTTATTAGTTCATGTAACCGTAACCTATCACTTTCTTCAAGTTTGGGGCCAGAGTTTATTGAATCGTTTGACCCCATACTATCAACAGATACTTGAAAACAATCTAAGATATGCGATGTATCTGCATGTCTGGCCTTAATGGATCTGGTCAATAAGAAATCTTTTGGCATTGTAATACTACCCCCAGATGCGTTATACAGGAGTACTGAAGCATGGCCACTTTTAAAGTCATATTCACCTGGCATAAGATAATATTCTTTACCTTCTTTTCCTCTAAGTGATCCCCGGACATAAATACTCCCATCAAACTCTGGGTCAGCCCTAACTGCTACTGGGATTAATGAATTTACAGGAATGCAAACATCATTTTTAGTCAACAAGCTTATTTTATTAGTATTAATCTGTTCAAAGAGTATTTTAGTGGGAGTTTTAGTGATTACAAGGTCAGGTAATTCAGTGAATGAGTGTCCTAGAAGGGTAGGGTAATTTAAAACGTAATCATCTACGACAAGGATGTCTATGACTTTACTAATCCCTTGAACTTCAACAGTGGCAGTAATCAATCCTAGCGGGTTAACCAAATGTGCACCGATGCCTCTAAGAACGGGGAGATTGGTGGTTAGTTTTATATCAAGACCGAGTACCTGAGCCTCACTTTTTCTTATCAAGGAACACTGGCTGCCTAAATCTAAATGACATGGCAAGACTTTGCCGTTAATCTTGATATTAAACACATATTTATCATTGGAAGTATCAGTAACACTTACTTCAGATACTTGTTTCTCGTTGATGTCCTTAGTGTGCTTTTCTACGTTACTTAAATCCGTGTTACTTTTACCTTGGTAACAGCTATTAGCTTGATGACCAAGTCTATTACAAATAGTACACTTAATAAGCGGTTTTTCACACCTAAAACTAGGATGACCAGTTTCGTTGCAATTAAAACAGCGAATACTTGAGTTAATTGCACCAGATTTAGAAGTAGAGGGTCGATTTGGCGCCATATTTAAAGAGGTCCTACGGTCATACCTATTTCTATTATTAACGTCCTGTACCGCCCTATTCTGCCCCACTTTAACTGACCTAAAGTATTTGAGGATTTGTTCGGGCTCGCTAAATTGAGCCGCTTGTGCACCCACTTTGATGGTACGATCATCAACCCCATGTAGAATACAGTCTACTGCTTGCCTACCATATATTTTGCACCTATTAAGTAAATTAACCTTCGCGTAGTAATAGTGCTCCAATGAGTCGCCATATTTAACACGTTTAGCTAGCATTTCCGTCAGGAGCTCGGCATAGTCCTCACGATGAGGGAATGACTCGAGTAACTTTTTTTTCCATTCACCCCAAGTATATAAAAGAGAGGGCAAACCCTCATACCATGTTTTAGCTACGCCCGATAATTTAGGAAGAGCGTAATGTATGGTTTCCTTCTCGTCCCAACCATATATTTCCGCACACTCTTCAACTTTTGTTATCCAAGTTAACATTGTCTGCTCCTTGCACATTGGATCGAATTCCGGAATAACATTAGAATTAAATGACAGTTTAGGTCTATCCGAACTCCTGACGTTATGCAAAATTGACAAAAACTTATCTAAAATCACATTTGTTTCTGATTCTCCCCTCTTCGTGCCCCCAGGTAAATAAGTTGGCTCACCCTCACTCGATGTTTCACTCTGATATCTCCTTCTCCTTCTCCTGTTCCTTACTCCTTTTTCAGTATCCCATGATCGATTGCTCCGTCTCCTTTTTCTCCCGTCATGTTTCCGTCCATCCGACGAACTATCAGAGTCATCATTAATCCTTTCTTTGCGTTTAGAAAAGCACGGCCTCTTCATTCCGGTCCGTCCCGTCAGTCCTGTCCTGTCCTTCCTTATGCCCTCCAACCCGGGCATACCATTACCCTCTAACCTGGGTTCCCTCCTGCCCTCTAACCTGGGCTCCCCCCTGCCCTCTAACCTGGGCTCCCCCCTGCCCTCTAACCTGGGCTCCCCCCTGCCCTCTAACCTGGGCTCCCCTCTGCCCTCTAACCTGGGCTCCCCTCTGCCCTCTAACCTGGGCTCCCCCCTGCCCTCTAACCTGGGCTCCCCTCTGCCCTCTAACCTGGGCTCCCCGTTACCCTCTAACCTGGGTATATTTCCGCCCTCTAACATGGGCTCATCCATGCCCTCTAACCTGGGCATTCCAATATCCTCGTTATAGACAGTAAGTCTTTCTTGACTACGCTCTTCCATGTTTCTGAAACTGACAATTAAAAGCTTAATATTGTTCAATCAAGTAATCCAAATTATTCCGTTCCCTTTTATCACATCATCGCATTATTCAACTTACCTTACACAATCAGAATAAAACTAATATGTCTTTCGTAATACTACTGTTCGTTATTACTTTGAGTTACAGGATATACCAGCAAATGAAATATTAGCCAGTTAGTAGTCAACGATATTAAAGTGCAAAAAGAAAAGAAAGAAATACGCGGTAATTACAGACGTCGGTGATCGTACGAGAAAAAAAAAATATAAACGCGGGTGGCAACAAAAAAAAAAATTTAAATGAGGGTTGCTGCGAATAAAATATTTATCATCTGCCTTCAATAAAAGAAAAAAAAATTATAAATAATTTACAACATTGTTCCAAAATATTATGCTTGTGGACGTGGAACAAAGAGAATTGCAAAAATTCCCCTGTCATCCCACTACTGAACTGTAAGCTCCCTGTTCAGAGTGTGAGGTTTCATGAAAAGAAAAAGCAAGTTTTTTAGCAACACATTATATTTAAGTTACAAGCATAGCGCGATTCACACTCAACGTCTTAACTTAATGCTACACATCATCAAACGGTATCAAGCGGTACTTACATGCCTATGATTCAACATATAATTTCACTGTGTTCCACCATACTTTATCAACATTTATCATACACTTCATTCGTTATTATCAATATTCAATCTTAGTTAAGACAAAGAAATCCTTCAGGTCTAGCTTTTATTTTAAAACACCTCGAAATCCAGTCTGGCCGATTTGTTAGCAAAAATACAATGCCGCCATTAATTGCCAAGTGTCAGTCCAACTCGCAGAGTCAACTGAGTCACTGTTTTTATGGTCAATAGACTGGCTATATTAATAATTTACCGGATACAAGCTAACACACGCGTCCCTTCCACTCGGGCATGGTTAGCCCGCCTAAGAGCGAGAGAGACAGACATAAAAAGTGAAAGGCACGCGTCCCTTCAAATGAGATTCTTTGTATAAATTAATGTTTTAAATATAATTCTTTGTATAAATAAATGTTTTAAATTGTTACTATTATTTCATCCTTCTTCCTACTATACGAATGAATATTCACATTAAAATTATTTTACCACTCAAAGTCGTTGTCACGTAAAACTTTCGCCCGTATACCGACTTTACAGGCAACCAATTTTTTTTTTCCGCGTCTACCCTCCGTTGAAGATACAGTGTTGATAATCTCGTCTCGTATTTTGCCTTGTTTAAAATACATAAATCATACAAAAAGTGACCAAAACCAGTTTAAAAGTATTTTAGAAGCATAAATTACAGACATAAATAATAAACATCACTAAAAACCGCGATAGTAAAGTGCAGTGAAAGACGTAATACCATAACGGTTTTTTCGTGTCAGTTTGTTCTACAATTGGATAAAATGAAGTGTTTCCAGTGTGAAAACGATCACACGGACGAAAATACGGTGCAGTGTGATGGTTGCAAGCGAAACATTTGCCTACAATGTAGTAATTTAACGAGCAGTGAAGCGCGCGTAATGGGGTTAAAAGGCAAACGCACTCTCCTATATCTGTGCCCGTCGTGCCGAGAAGCCCTGTTCCAAGTGCCTAAACTTATAAAATCCTATGATGGACTGCGGGAGGAACTGAACGACGTTAAGAAACAGCTGTCTGAGTCACGAATAGCTCCGCCATCCGCGCCGATAATGCCCACTACCTCACTTGCAGACACCAATGCATTGCTCGACGAACTTACAGAACGTGAACGAAGAGCCAACAACGTCATCATGGTTGGCATTAAGGAAAGTGAATCGGACAATAACAGTGATAGAATTTCATATGATGAGTCTTGTGTTTGTAAAGTATATATTTAGGACGGAGCGCAAGGAAACGACATGGTTGCGGTGTTAAGACTGGTTTATTGTCATGTACCCACATTCATATTTATAATAATATGACAATCCTCTCATTGAAAAAAAAAATAATAATAAAAAAAATTACATACATATTTCATATTTCAATTAATTAAATAGGTATTTTAATTTGATAACTTGATATCCAAATTAAACTCTGTCTTTATATACAAAAGATGAGCCTTTTATATAATAATAATAATAATAGTCATTTTAATTTTAAATTACAAATTACAATTTAAATTTTAAAAATTAAAAAATAAATACAAATACAAATTACATTTTAAATTACAAGTCTGAAATTATATTGCATTCAATCAATTAAAAAAAAAATCCAATTATTTCGTATTCTTAATGCTTTCTACCTGGGTATATTTTATTTCCTAAAAATTTAAAAGTCATAACACCTTGTAATAATTTTCTCACATGCAAACATCTTATAGTATCCTAAAAAAAAGTTTGTCAAAATACACCTTTTATGGAATAAAAACATATCTAAACATTGCTACCAAATATTTGATGTCTATTCATATGATAAGAAATGAAATAAGTACATACATTGTTTACATATTTATGTCATGAATATCTGAGTCAAATATTGATTCCAATTTTTATTTTGTTTAAAAAAAAACAACTGAACACCATAAGTAATGTCAATAATGATGAAATTGCATTAAATAATTATATTATTAATTAATTTGTAAGTCATGAAAATTTTCGCAAAAACTATTAATTCATACTTAAAAAAAAAAGTCAAGTCAATAAATCTTAAAATATTAGTCAATTTGTCAATTTGATAGTACATTTTTTACGTCAGTGTTTAAATTAGCCTTAACAATAATAAATTAACTAACTTACATACATATTACCGCACCATCCCCTTATGCTCAGCTGTTCGCCCCATATCCAGAGCTCGGAAAACCCCACCGATCAGGAGGAATCACTTGCCTGCCGTAACGGGTAAATTTATTAGTATCAGTCAAAGCTAGGGGAGATGGAGCACTGGAGCAGTGTGGCGCCGGTTCGCCGTTCACCACGTCGTCATACCTCAGAGACGAGTACTTATAACCTAATGACTCATGGTTAAACCGTGTGGAATCGACTATCAGGTGTTTTCGGTTCCGCCGAATTATATTACCCGTTTTAAATATTTTTACTGAATACGATCTAGGGCCTACTAATGAGCAAATCTTTCCAGACAACCAGCTATTATCTACGCGAGCTTTAACTTTTTGGCCGACTTGTAATGGTGCGAGGTATTTGCTAGTCCTATCATAATAGGTTTTTTGCACACTACGCCGATGGTGAAACTTATCAAGTATATTTTTATGAATTTTAGGTTTTAGTATTTGTGGTGGGCATGGCACTATGCTACGAAGTTTCCTATTATAAAGCAATTCTGCTGGCGATGGGATGTCAGAGCTGATGGGTGTATTCATATATTCCAACAGAGCTATATTAAAATCTGTTTTATCGTAAGATGTTTTTTTCATTATGTTTTTTACTGTTTGAATAGCACGTTCTACCTGACCATTTGATTGAGGATATCTGGGCGAAGACGTGATATGCTTGAAATGCCATAATTTTGAAAAGAGCTGAAATGCACTGCTCGAAAACTCTGGGCCGTTATCGGACATCACTATTTCAGGAATCCCGTGTCTAGAAAAAATTTGTTTCAATTTTGATATTACTTGGTCGGATTTCAAACATTTTAATTTTTCTATCTCAACGTATTTGCTATAGTAATCTACTGCGATAACATATGATTTTTCACCAAAATGAAATACGTCCACCCCCACTTTATACCACGGTTTGTCATAAATATCGTGTTGCATTAGGGGTTCCTTAACATTTTGCTTTCTATATGTCAAACAGGCTTGGCATTGCGATAAATAATCTTTTAATTGAGACTGCATATTTGGCCAAAACATTATTTCTCTAGCCCTCAATAAACACTTTTCTAACCCTAAGTGTGCCGAATGAATATTTTTTAACATTTCACTTCGCATACATTTAGGTATAACTACTTTGTTACCTTTCCATATTATTCCGAACGAATTGGTCAACTCATCTCTGTAATTCCAATACGGCTTTACTAAATCAGATACTTCCGCCTTATGTACCGGCCATCCTTTTTTAATAACTTTATTCAGTTCACATAACTCGGGATCCTTTTGAGTATTAACTTGTATCGTTAAAAAATGTGAATCAGTAAGCGGGTTGACAGCCGCTACTGCACACACCTGCGCTTGCGCGTCAAGATGATCGCGCGGCTGTGTGGGTGCCCGCGAGCCCGGTGCGACTGCACGCGATAGTGCGTCCGCTATGTATAGGTACTTGCCGGGCTTGTAAACAAGTTTGAATGCGTACGGTTGCAATCTTAATAACATTCTTTGTAGCCGGGCGGGTGCATTCGCCAACGGCTTTTTAATTATGCTTACTAATGGCTTATGATCTGTTTCAATGGTGACATCAGATCGGCCATATATATAAGTATAGAACTTTTCACAAGCAAATACACACGCGTATAATTCTTTCTCAATTTGCGCATAAGATTGTTCAGTTTTAGTTAGTGATTTTGAAGCATAACACACCGGCAAGTTATCTTGCATCAGACATGCACCTAACCCGTTTTTACTAGCATCTACAGATATAACTACAGGCTTGTTCAGACAATAATATTGTAGTACCGGTGTGGATGTCAGACTAGCTTTAAGTCGGTTAAAACAAGAATCATGATTTTCGTCCCAGTGCCATTCTACCTCTTTTCTCAACAGGTCTCGCAAGATTGATGTTTTTTCCGACAGGTTAGGTATAAACGTATTTATGTAGGTAACCAAGCCTAAAAATCTTTCGACATCTTTTTTGTTTTTCGGTGTAGGCATATTTTTTACCGCTAATAAATGCGAATCGTCGGGATAAATACCATTGCTAGTAATTTTGTGACCGAGATATTTTATTTCCGTTAGACATATTTTACATTTGTTTTTATTGAGCTTAATATTTATGTCTTGACACCTTTGCAACACGGCTCTAAGACGTTGGTCGTGAATTTCTTTTGTCGGGCCATACACTAACAGATCATCAATAAATTGTATTACTCCTTTTAGATCGTCAAAGTGGCTATACAGTCTTTTGTGAAATATTTCTGATGCCGACGATATGCCATATGGCATTCGTAAAAATTTGTATCTCCCGAAAACAGTGCTGAAAGTACATAAGTTTGTGCTTTCTTCATGTAATTTTACATGCCAGAAACCCTGCTTAGCATCTAGAGTACTAAAGTATTTAGCACCTGCTAGGTTAGCTGTCAAGTCCTCAAAGGTAGGTAATTTAAAATGTTCGCGTTTGATCGCCTTATTAAGGTCTTGTGGATCTAAACAAATACGCAGGTCTCCGCTGGGCTTTTTGACGACCGTTATGCTGTTCACCCAATCCGTCGGCCCTTCAACTTTCGCAATAATCCCTTGACTTACCATTTCCGTTAGTTTACTTTTTATCTGATCCCTTAAAGCAAGTGGCAACCTTCTCGGCGCGTGAATAACCGGTCTAACATTATTATTTAATTGTATTTTATATTCTCCCGGTAAACACCCAATACCTATGAATAAGTCAGGAAATTCATCTAATATACTATTTTTACTTGTATTCGATATTGACATCACTCTTCTAATCAAGCCTAATTCTTCACATGCTTCCCTGCCTAATATCGGAGGAGAATCTGTTTTTGCAATAATAAACTTTAATATGTATAAGTTGTTTTTATGAATAATTTTCAAGTAACATTTGCCAATAACCGTTATGTTGCTACCCGAATATCCTTGTAATTTTAATGTTGTACTTAGCAAGTCACTTTGTAACACATTTATTTTAGATAACAATTTTTGGGGAATTATGTTCACATCTGCTCCAGTGTCCAATTTAAAGTTAACAAGTGAATTATTTACTTTTAAACTAATTGACCAATCGTTTACTTTGTTACCAGAACGGTGGCAATCATGATGTCTTACCTGATCGGAGGAGTCTTCCTGGACTGCATAGACCCGGCACATTTTCGAAAAATGGTTCATTTTATTGCATTTATTACACTGCTGGCCGAAAGCTGGACATTTATATGCTCCATGGGCTCGTCCACATCTGGAACAGCTCTTCATTTCGCGACGTTGTACCTTTCCATCGAAGGTAGACGTTTTATGTCGGTGAGTAGCTGGCGGTTCCGTGTCTGCAGCACCGCGCGGCCGGCGGTCGGGGCGGCCGGGGCGGGCGCTCCGTTCGGCCCTGGCCGGCGGCGGTCGGGAGCCGCGGCCGCCGCGAACCCAGTTCACCTGCTCGCTTACTGCATGTACCTGATGTTCTGAATCTTCCGATTTGATTTCTTCTGCTTGAACGCGAGTAATCTCTGCCAGTCTGCTTATGTCCATCGCTTTTCTTAATGTTAAGTCTGTTTCCCGTAGAAGACGTTCTCTAAGAGCACCGTCCCTTATCCCACATATTAGTCTATCTCGTATGAGGTCGTTACACAAATCTTTAAATTCGCAATTTGCGGCCATCTTGTTCAGTTCAAATGCATATTGTTCCACCGACTCCAATTCGCGTTGTTCTCGAGTAAAAAATTTGTGTCGTTCGACAGTTATATTCTTTTTAGGCTTAAAATATTTGTTGAATGCTTTCAGTACTTGTTCCACTGTCGTAAATTTCTCGTCAAATTGATCATATACCTCTCGACATTTCTCACCGATGATATGTAATAATATATTAATTTGTACTCTCTGGGTTTTATTTGATAGTTCACAGGCTTCAAAGTATATCATAAATGCTTTTTGCCAATTATCCCATTCCTTGCTGAGATTGCCCGATGTAACATTTTGCAGATTGTTCTCGAAAGAAAATGGCGGCGGTGGTTGCAACACAGATTCCATTTCTGTTTTACGTATTTTCACGCACGTATCTCGTAACTTTTTGTGTTTATCACTTTTCCACCTTACTGCAATACTTTTTTAAAACTTTATATTAAGTTTTTTACCGGCTGCGCCATGTAAAGTATATATTTAGGACGGAGCGCAAGGAAACGACATGGTTGCGGTGTTAAGACTGGTTTATTGTCATGTACCCACATTCATATTTATAATAATATGACAGTGTTAATAAAATCCTTTTTGAGATCAACAGTGAATGTGACCATTCTGTAAATGTAGTGAAGGTGCTTCGCTTGGGACGTCGGGTGCCTGGTAGTGAAAAACCTCGTCCCATGAAGGTGGTATTCGGGTCCCGACATGATTCTCTTTGGGTCCTCAAGAACAAAAGTAAGCTCAAAAAAGAGGTAAGAGTATATGATGATAAAACACCAAAGCAGCGTGAGGAACTGAATAGACTCAGGGAAAATCTTAAAGCTAGGATTGATAAAGGGGAAAAGGATCTCACTATAAAATATATAAAGGGCACACCTAAGATTGTTCACCAAAAAAACTAGCCAATGTCAATGAGAATCCATATTCGAACCTCACTATTATGTACACAAATTTATTTTCATTGCAACCAAAAATTGATCTTTTTCTACTCTATGTGAACACAAACAATCCTTGTATTATTATTCTCGCAGAAACATGGCTCAATTACAAAGACCGCAATAGTACGTACAACATACCGGGCTATACTTTATTTAGAGCAGACCGTAATCATAAAAAGAAAAAGTCCGAAGGTAAAACTAGGGGAGGAGGTGTGGCAATATATGTGAAAGACTGTATAGATGGTGTACCTATTGTAGCTAGACCAAATAAAAGATACATGTGTGAAGATCTTGAAGCGCTGTTTCTTGACATCCAGTGTGGAACGCACCATTTTTTGGTGGTAGGTATATACAGGCCAGATGATAAGGATGAAAATATATGGAGGTCTCGGGATACAAAACTGTTTTCTAGCATTGCAGAAGCCTCTGAAAATAACACAGTCATTGTGGCAGGTGACTTCAACTATCCCTCCTTAAAATGGCCATTATGCACTGACCAATGTATTTCTGGCCCAGATGAGCTGTTCGTGAATATGTTTTTAAATAGTAACCTTATCCAATTGGTGCACAGCCCTACAAGATTTAGAGATGGGCAGGACCCATCCCTGCTTGACCTAATATTGGTCAATGAAGAGACGCTCATAAATGAAGTTACCCACAAACCTCCAATTGGGAAAAGTGATCACTGTGTACTGGAATTTAAGCTCCAACTATTACTTGAAAAAAAGAGTATAACAAGAAACATGAAGCGGTACTACCAAAATGTCGACTTTGAAAGATACAACACGGACTTGACAGAACATCTTAAGGAAATAAATTACTCAGCCGATACTCTACAACTGTGGAAAAGTATTTTATATGCTATCAATAAAACTACAAATATACATGCCCCAGAAAAGAAAGTAAGAAACAAAACTAAAAATAAACCTTGGATTAATAAAGATGTATTAAAACTGGCTGCGGCAAAGAAAGCACACTGGGATACATACAAAGTTACTAAGGATGATAAAGATTACATGAAGTATAGAGAAGTCAATAACCACTGTGTCTCTCTATCTAGGAAGCAAAGAAGTATCTATGAAGAGAAAACTCTAGACCATGGAGATAAAACATTTTATTCCTATATCCGTCGATGTGCCTCAGACAGGGTGACCATTCCACCTGCATTGCGTAACCACCAAGGTGATTTATTAACTAAACCAAGTGATATTGCTGATCTCTTTGCTGAGGAATTCCAGAAAGCTTACTGTAAGGAACCAGACATGATTCAATGCATTGATATTATTACTTCAAGCAATAAAGTGGAAAACAGCCTATGTGACATAACATTTAGAGTTGGTGATGTGGAAGAAGCCATCCGGAATCTAAACACTCAATCATCTCCAGGACCCGACGAAATACCAAGTTGTATTATTAAATCTTGCGTGAAAGCTATAGCTCCGGCCATAACCATTCTTATGAATACATCCTTTCAAAGTGGAGTCCTACCACAGGACTGGAAGCATGCAATAGTAACACCAATATATAAAAAAGGTGATAAAACCCAACCTGAAAATTTTCGGCCCATCAGTCTCACTAGTATTATTGTAAAGATTATGGAGAGAATCATTAGCAAACAACTAATCCAGTTCCTAAACCGTGAACATGTTATACCAACTAAGCAGCATGGATTTGTACAGAAAAGATCAACCATTACTAACCTTCTATCTTGTGTTCACCAATGGACATTAGACCTTGACAAAAATATACCAGTTGACGTTGTATACCTTGACTTTGAACGTGCTTTCGATAGAGTCCCCCACCAACGACTTTTGAAGAAGCTTGACCACTTTGGTGTGAGAGGTGCACTTCTAAAATGGATAGAAAGCTATCTCTCAGATAGAACATTCCAAGTACGAGTAGGAAACTGCTTATCGCAACGGAAACAGGTGCTTAGCGGTGTCCCCCAAGGATCAGTACTCTCTGCCCACCTATTTGGCATCTATATATCGGATTTGGTGAAGCTAATTGAGTCTCAAGCAGCATTTTTTGCTGATGATGGAAAATTCTTTGCTAACCCTCTAATAAGCTCTGGACAATTGCAAGAAGATCTGAACAGAATTCAGGAGTGGACCAGAGACTGGGTTATAAAACTCAATACCTCCAAATGTAGTGTTCTTCACCTAGGCCGAACTAATCCTAATGTGTCATACAGATTAGATGGGAAAATCATAGAGTCAGTCAATGTCCAGAGGGATCTTGGTGTATATATAACCTCAGATTTAAAGTGGGAACTTCATATAACTACAATAGTTAAAAAAGCAAATTCATTTATCTATGTAATCAAGAGGTCCTTTCAAATGTTGACAATTGAAGTCTTCTTAAAGATTTATAAAACATATATAAGACCTTTATTGGAATATGCTTTTCAAATTTGGAACCCTTACTATCAAAAAGACATAAATTTACTGGAAAATGTTCAAAGGAAAGCCACTAAGATGCCATACGTTCTACGTCGTAAATCTTACAAGGAGAGACTCCATGCATTAAACCTCACAACCCTCGAAGAAAGACGCCTACGTGGTGACTTGATTGAAACATACAAAATCTTGAACGGTCACTATGATTTACCAGATATACAGAATATCTACAACCTAAAAGATAACAGAAGAACATTCAGAGGGCACCAAACCAAGTTATGTAGATCACAGACACATAAAGTAAATGCGTATAACTTTCTGAGTAATAGAGTGGTTAGAAACTGGAACAAGCTTCCCAAAGATGTTGTTGAGGCCACTTCAGTTAATAAATTCAAAAACCGCCTCGATAGCTGTTTGAAATCACAAAGCTATTTGTTAAAGTAGAATGATTATCAACACAAATGACTTAGACACATCAGCTTATCAGCTGCTCGTCTATAAAATAATAATAATAATAATAAATAGCGAGATAGGCATTTTTTTTAGGTTGTCTGGTAATTTATTGTACAATTTGATGCACATTCCGTATGCGTTCCGTTGGAGCAATGAAGTTCGAGGTGGTTTGTCAAATACCAGCCTTTACGTATTTCTGGTGCTTCGCGAATAATTTTGGGCAGCGGTTATAAAAAGTTCTTTATTTTTCTTAACAAACAAGCAAGCTTCCAGGATATACATGCAGGTCACTGTGAGTAGATTAAGTTTCACAAACAACGGTCTACATGTTGTAAGTGGGGGTATTCCACAGAGAGCCCTAATACACCCTTTCTGAGCCAAGAATACTCGGTTAATATGTACAGAAGATCCCCATAGTAGTAAACCATATCTCAAGTTAGGTGCTACATAGCCATGATATGCCATAATCGCAATCTCAGAAGATGTGGTTTGGCGGAGTCTGGCCAGAACATAACGAAATTTATTAACTTTCTTACACACCTTATCAATATGAGCTTCCCAAGTTAAAAATGAGTCAATAGTTATGCCTAAAAAGGTGGTATTTTCAACTAAATTTAATTTTGTACCATTGTGATTAATATTTAAGTCAAGATTTTGTTGATTTTTCATTTTAAATTGAATGTAGTGTGTTTTTGATATGTTGGCCTTTAAATTATTATATGTCATCCAATCAATTACGGATTTGATCGTTTTATTAATGTCAAGTTCAAAATTTTTAACATCAGTCTTTTTATTAGAAGTCACAATAATCGATACATCGTCAGCGAAAAGTATGCTGCGATGCAGTGTCACATTAGGTAGATCGTTTATATACAGCAAAAATAGCAATGGTCCGAGTACACTACCTTGCGGGACGCCTTCATATATGTTGTCATAATTAGACCTATATTGTAGGAGTTCATTCTTTTCATTTATACTGGATATTTCAACACATTGCGATCTATTCATGAGGTAAGATTTTATCCAGTTGAGTACAGGTCCTCTAAGTCCATATTTCTCAAGTTTGTCAATTAATATGTCATGAGATACAAAGTCAAATGCTTTGGACATGTCAAAGAATAGGACTACAACGTTATTTTTCATGTCAAGTTTTTTAATTATTTCATTTGTCAAGTTAAATCCAGCAAGAGTCGTGGATTTATTTCTTTGGAAGCCATTTTGATCTATGTTAATCACGTTATGTTTCGTCAAGAAGTCATTTATTCTGTTGTACATGCATTTCTCAAATATTTTGGAAATCACAGGAACTAGAGTGATTGGTCTATTATTATTATTCATTTATTGCCAAAAATGTGGTATACATAAAGATCTTAACCTAGAATAAAAAACAGTGCGCACATAACCCGGTAGGGCACGGCAACGTTAGGTGCAAAAAATTTATACATGTCATTGTTAGTTAATTCACGTCATTATTAATTAATTTGTGTTATGGGAAAATAATTGGTCTATAATAATAATTTTGATAATTCACTAAATAATTGTTAATTTTATACATCAACAAATTCACAGTATTCACATTATAATATTAAATATTAGTAATTAAATTGTCATTGTCATAATCACAATACAATAATAATATACATGTACAAGTAAAAATTTACAATTTATCCTTTAGAAATTCATTAACGGAATAATAGGTCTTATCTATCAGGAGTGACTTTAATTTGTTTTTAAATTGGGTTTCTGTTTCTAGCTTTTTTCTGGGAGTTTATTGTAAATTTGTATTGCCCGATATTGTGGGCTCCTTTTAAATATACATAGACGCGGCGTAGGGAGTATAATTTGCTTATTTCGACGAAGGCTGCTTTTAAATGTGTACTGGTGTAAGTTTGACCTGGCATGACATGCTATTTCTAGGATATAGATAGATGGCAGTGTGAGTATCGCGTACTTTTTAAAATATGCTTTACAACTATTGGGCTGGTGAATGTTAGCTAGAATGCGAATCAGTTTCTTTTGTAGAACAAATAGCGTATCTGCATCCTTGCTGTGGCCCCACATCATGATCCCGTAGCGTAAGCGGGAGTAGGCGTATGCGTAATATGCTGATAGCGCAATCTCCAAGTTTGTATTTGATTTTAAGATGCTGAAAGCGTAAATGAACTGACTTAATTTAGATTTTACTTTGCTAATGTGTTGTTGCCATGTAAGGTGTGTATCAATGGTGATACCTAACAGTTTAAATTCACTTATTTCATTAATACATAAGGATTGTTTAACTCGATCTAGGTCTAGTAGTTTTTTCTGATATGGTCTGAATTGTAGTAATTTTGATTTTAAAGTATTAATTTCCAAATTATGTTGCTGCAGCCAATTTTTAACAATTGTGAAATTTGCAGATATTTTTTCTACGCTGTCCTGACTATCTGTACATTTAAATAATATTGATATGTCGTCGGCAAAAAGTACACTCTTAGCGTCTATTATATTAGGGAGTTCATTTATATATATGATAAAGAGGACACAACCAAGCGTACTCCCTTGCGGTATAGACCAATTTGTTTCACGGATATCTGATTTTATTTGTATTATTTCGCCGGTATTTTCACTCCAGTAATCTATTTGTACGTATTGTTTTCGCCCGGATAGGTATGATTTAAACCAATTATACGGCTTTCCCCGGATTCCTAATGCATCTAATTTTGAGAGTAACGTACTATGCGATACTTTATCATATGCCTTACTCATATCGAGTAATAGTGCAACTGCATACTCCTTGTCATTTATGTAGTTATACGCTTCCTGAATAAAGTTATATACGGCGCTTGTTGTTGATCTGTGTTTCCGAAACCCAAATTGATTTTCATTAAGCAGGTGGAATTTTTCAAGGAAACTGTAGACACGATTTATTATTGCCTTTTCAAAAAATTTTGATACGGTTGGCAGAAGCGAGATAGGTCGATACTGATTTATGTCTTCGGCGCTGCCTCCCTTTTTAAATAACGGCTTAACTTTTGCTATTTTAAGTTTTTCAGGGAAGGTTTCTTCATCGAATGATTGGTTAACAAGTTGTGTAATAGGCTGTGTTAGTTCATTAGTACATTTTTTAATCAAAACTGGTGGTATTTCGTCAATGCCACAGCTGTACTTATTATGTAGACGACTAATTAATGTTTTTATTTCATGTTCCGTTACAGGAGTTAGATATAGAGAGTTAGTTGATTGAGTTAGGGTCCTAGGCTGTTTTAGGTTTTGATCATTATAACCAATATTCGCAAAGTAATTATTAAAGGCATTTGATATTTTAATTGGATCGGTAATTGTGTCAGAGTTTATTTTTAATTTTAAATTCGCGTTTTTAATTGTTTTACGTTTTTTTGTTACATTTTTTATTATGTTCCACATAGTTTGGGTTTTATTAGAGGCTTTTTTCATTTTTTTTTATATTAGCTAGCTTTTTTGATATTTTAACACAACGTTTAAGAATTTTCTCATACGATTTGTAGTGTAATTTTAAGGTTTTATTTTTTGATTTATTTATAAATATCTTTAAAAGTCTTTTATGTCTACACGATTGTTTTAAACCGGTTGTGAGCCAAGTAATTATATTTTTTTGTCTGATCGTTAACTTCTTTTTAGGAATATGTATATCTAAAAGTTCTTTGATTTTATTTTCGAAATGATTATAGTTTAGATTTATATCGAAGGTTTTTTTAAGAATGTTACTCCAGTCTACTTGTTCAAGTGCTTTCTTAAAGTTGTTGATGTTTTGGTCGCTAAATATTCTTTTTATTATAGAGTGTTTACTGTTAGCCTTTATGTCAATATGTGTTTTGAATGTGTAAATTACGCTTTTATGATCCGATATACCTTGGTCGTGTACTTGAATAGTGTAATCAGAATTATTTGTAAAAATTAAATCTATACATGACATTGTTGAGCTAGTTACCCTTGTTGGTTTTGTTACTACTTGGTGAAGATTACATTCCATAAATAATAATACCATTTTTTCATAGTGTAGGCAATTTCTACTTTTATCCAAATTAAAATCACCCCCGATTATGATGTGTTTTTTTCCACACGCTGGCCTAATTTTATTTAAAAGATTGTTTAGGTATTCAAAAAATGTATCAATTGCACGATCTGTACGGTATATTAAAATAAGCAATACATTCAGTTTTGGTAATTCGACGGCACTACATTCAACAATATAATCTACTGAAAGTTCTGTTATGTCACTCCGCTCAATATAGTCTGATCCCTCTGGTAGAAGAATAGCAACTCCCCCTCCCTTGCGACTTTGACGGCAGTAGGTGGTAGCGTACACGTATCCGTTAATATTTGTTGCTAGTTGGTCTTCTTGAGATAGCCATGTCTCGGAGAAGCAAGCAGCATCATATCTGTGTTCGCTTAGAAATGTTTCTATGATGTGCGTTTTGTTTTTAATACTCTGGACGTTTTGAAAGACGTAAGTCACGAAATGTTTTTTTTGAGTCATTAGTGTTAGTATTAGTCGCTATTGTCAAATTCTGTCCATTCTCGCTATCGTTTTGTTTTTTAACCTCCTGTGGTGGTGTCCCAATTATACTCGTAGTGTTATTGTGTTGTGTATGGTTTTCGACATATTCCTGACCATCCACGTATAGGATATTGTTGCGAATATATGCCCGATGTCCTGTGTTTCGTTTTTCTAATAACATATTTCTAATGTGCCTACGACGTTTTGCCTCGTCAGGATTTAGGAATGTTGATATTGATAAGCCTGTATTTTTGAACACGTGACTATTCTGTAATATGTATCTGGTCAATCTTTCGCTTAAAAACTTTACCACAATCGGTCTTTTGTTACTTCTCTTGCCTATGCGATAGATATCGTCAATATAACCTGACACATTGATGTTCAAAAACTCACTGAAAACCGATTTGATTTTTTTATAAATTTCATCTTCTGACTCTCTGTAGTTTTCTTCCAAACCATAAAGTACCAGCCGATTATTTATGTTAGAATAAGTATTATTGGACAGGTTTTGAACTTCGTTTTTTAGTTTCTTATTTTCTTCTTCTAATTTTTGGATTTTATTATTTATAATTTCTATGTCTTGTTTAATTTGTGATTGTTCTAGAATAATTTCCTTGTGCTGTTTGCTATTTTGTATTTTTAATTTAGACAATTCCTCAAAAAATGAGATCCTTAGTTCACTTATAATGGACTCCTTATTTTTTGCAAGTTTTTGATCCAACATGTCACTAATTTGTTCGAGTGTTAGGTTATTGCCAGTTTGTATTTGCGAATGAGTAATGTCATCAGTAGGAAAGATCGTATTATTAGTTTCACCCAGAACTGTTTGGTTATTAATTACTTGTTCATCCACAGACATGTTTGGATCTGGCGTATATTCGCATATTCCTAAATTAGTGTGGGATCTTACGGGTGTACTGTCTGTGTTCCTACGTTTTGTAATGTTTAAACAATCTGGGCAGGTCCACGTACTTAGTAGTTTAGTCTTATGATTTGTGAAATACATTTTATTCATGTTTAGGCATGAGTAATGGAAGGGGCCGCTGCACACAATACATTGTAACATATCTCCCGTTTGTAGTTCCTTGTTGCATGCTAAACATTTCTGGTTTGCAAGTTTTTTTGTGCGTAGATTGTCCATGTTTGTGATTCGGCGGCGTATATAGTCAAGAAACAATTACGTACCGGCACGACAAGCGATGATACAAATTATTTGATTCTGTTTGTTAACGGTCACCGTGCGCTTGTAGTGTGAGCGCGACGGCAGACCGGTTCGGCACGGCGATCAGCTGTTGCGCGAGCAGGACGACGCAACGCAGTCTTGCTTACCGCATCGAGTTGTTGTAGAATCACAATTAAAATTTTTCGTCACTTATTCTTCTTAGTTTTGCACAGTAAACACACTTGCTTTAGGTAGAACTATTTAACTTTTAATTAGTGTAAGTTTTCCTTGCAATGTAGTACTTTTTAGGGTAATAGTAGCCACTAATTACACGACTTTTGAATTAATTTTACGGGAGCACTTAAAATCACTTCACTCGCTCGCTGCGCGCGCGATATCCCTATAGTTCCCTATAGTATAGTATAGTCTATAGTTGTCGGTATCAGTCTTTTCTCCTTTTTTAAAAACCGGTTTGACTATCGACTTCTTCATTAGAGTCGGATAAGCACCTTCTTCAAACGAACGATTTATTAAGTACTGTATCGTCGGAGCAAGTATATGAATACAATCTTTAAGAACCCTAGTTGGTATTTCATCATAGCCTACCGCGTTAGAGTTTCTTAAAGACTTTGTTATTGCTATGACTTCCGATGTACTACAAGGTTTCAAGAACATAGATCCTATAGGAGAGTCATTAATGTATTTATTTTTAATTTTATTGTCGTTATGGTCTGATTGAGTGTTTGATATAGAATTAATAAAATTATCATTAAATATTGGGGCTATGTCAGTTGGATTGTATATAAATGTATTATTGTGATTAATTGAATTAATTTGATTATTTACTTTAATATTTATTTGTTCAGATTTGATTATATTCCATGCAGCTTTGCATGTGTTTTGGCTATCTGAAATATATTTTTTATTTGCTAAGGTTTTTGCACTCTGAATACACTTTCTTAGCATTATAGAGTATTGTCGAAAATCTTTTTTCTTTTTGTTTGATTTAGTTTTATAATATGCTAGTCTTAATTTACATTTAATTTTACAACTTAATTTAATGCCTTTTGTTATCCATTTTTGTTGTTTGTATTGGTTTGATATTTTAATTTTCTTAAACGGAAAACATAGCCTAAATAGCAGACATAGCATGTCATGAAAGTTTTCAAATGCCTTATCAAGATCACCTTGTTCTCTCACATCCGAAAATGATAGAGACTTAAGATGTCTTATAAAAAGAGATATATGTATTTTATTCACGTCACGTTTGTATATGTAACAGAATTTTGGAGGAGCTTTACTATTCGGGATATGGAAATGAATCATTTGGCCAGTTTCGTGATCTGATAAACCTAGGCGTAACACCTGTGTTGAGCTATCCTTAATATTGCTAATTATGTGATCAATACATGACTGTCGCCTAGTCGCCCTATTGACGTGCATCGTAAGGTTGTAGCTTCGGAGTAGGTCAAGATAATATTGTGAAAATTTATTTTTTACGAGTGTATTTAAATTTGTGTCCCCAGTAATTATAATATTTTTCTTGTATTTGGTGGTTAGTTTATGTAATAGCAGATCAAGTTTATCGAAAAATATTGTTGTACATGAGTCTGGTGTTCTATAGATGCAAATAAGTATTAAGCTACATTCCAGGACCTCTATACCACAACATTCAAAACATAGCGGTACTGCAAATTGGGTAAGGCACTCTAGTTTATTGTAATTGTAGCATTTTTTTAATAATATACAAACACCTCCCCGTTTCTTATCTCTTGAGAAGTAAGATACTAAGCTATAATTATTTAATATGAAATTACTTTCATGACCTTCTTTTAAGAATGTTTCAGTGAAGCAAAGTGCATCAGGTTGCTTCCTGTCATCAGCTAATTGAGATATCGTTACATCTATCAAGTCTCTTTTACATTCTATACCAGCTATATTTTGGTGTAAAACCCTAAAATGTAGACCTTTTCCTTTAGGATCGAAAAAATCGTTCTGTTGAATTATTCGATGGAGTACTTGTAGAATTTATTACTGTATTTTTAGGTAATTTTGAGAAATAGTATGGTATAGTGCCCTTTCTTTCCTTATTATGTTCCGAGACTTTCGGTTCTGTGGGAGTTTTTGCGGAATTTTGTATGTTTTTTTCAGTATTTATTTTATGAAAATAGTAGTATAAAGTGCCCTTTTTATATTTGTTTAATATGGAAGAATTCGGATGATTGTATAACTTCGTTGCTCCAAGCGCACCTCTGTTAGTACATAAGTTTCGTATATTTTTTATAAATTTGTGATCATAGTCGATGGAATCTATTGTATAGTTCAATTTTGTGCATAACGAAGATTTAAACTGTTTAACACCTTGTAATTGGCTGTCAAATTTGAGAAATATACAATTTTCAAATTGATTACAAACTAGTTTTAATTCACAGTTTAATTTCATAGTATTAAGATGTTGATTGTTTAATACCGGTATTACAATTATTTTGTGGCAGCTATAAATTTTGAGAGCATTATATAATTCACAAATTATTTTCATTGGATTTGTATCATTTTCACCTATTGCTAGTATAATTTTATCATTAGGACTGAGTTTAATATCTTGATATCCCTTGAGAATTTCGTCGGTAGATGCATACGGTTTTGTTTGTGAGGTTACTGTGTAGTCGATGATTGAATTATTTCGTCTTGATCTCAATAATTGCGAAGCCAATCCTATACATTTTTCGTCTCCAAATATCCAGATTTTGGCGGGTGTTGATTTTTCAGTGGGTATAATTTTCTCAATTGTTTCGGAGTCATGAATTGAGGTGGATTTTATCTCCTCATCCGTGTTGAATTGACGTGATATTAATGCGCTTGGTAGGTTTCCGTCGTTGTCATTTTTGTCCAAATATGAAAAACTAAGTCTTCTTTTTTGTAAGGTTTTTCGTAATGAAGTCGGTTTCATACGCATTTCGGATGTACACAGATTATTTAAAAGTTCTTTTATCCTCTTTTCTAATTCTTTTATTTTCTTTTGAAGCCTATTATTTTCTAAGATAAGGAGTTCAATTTCATTGTTTGCACTCTCTAATTTTAATGTCAAAGTTGATATTTCCTCATTCATATAATATTCATTAAGGTTCATTGAGGAAAGATTTGGTACACTTTTGTTAAGATTATAGTCAGATGATTCCATACTGTTGTCTTCTTCAGTGAGTGAGTGAAAAGACAAGTTCAATTTTTTTTTCCTCAATGTAATGTTGTCTTGATCCATTTTTATTTAATAAAAATGTTAAGATTAATTGTATAAAATTCAATGTCATTAATTATTGTCAAAGTCAAAATATAAAATTTTAAAAGTTCATAAATATATATATAAAAAAGTTCAGAAAATAACTATCTATGATCTGGGTTTCGAACCCGAGTTTTGTTGACACTTATTACAGTCCTTGCCTTAACCGCTCGACCGTGCGACTGTGACTCACAGTTCAAATTATGCGTAGAGTAGTGTTTGCGTTCATTGGGAGCAACTTATGAGTGCAATAACATGTTCGATTTGTGACCATATAAGGTAATGCACCGGGTCAACAACACACTTGATGAGTTACTCTGCACTTTGTTGCATTTGCTTAGATTTTAGACACAAACTTTAACGTTATTACGCAAAACTTGAAGACTTTTTTAACTTCACACAATCACAATGTGTCACTTGGATATTTAGGTTTATGCAAGTATAGTTTTTAGGGTTGGTTTTCACTTTTTACTCGGTTAATTCTTTTATTTTCTACGGAGCACACATAAGAACGTACACACTCGATTGCTTGCGCTACGGCACTCATTGCTTGCGCTACGGCACTCTTCTGTTCTAGTAATTTAACATATTCTATTGGTATATTATTATCACGAAGAATACTAGCAGCTATTTGTAAACATTCATTAATAGGTACATTGGTGAATAACGATTCTACGTCGAAACTTACCATTATTTCACCTTCCTCTAGCTTAGTATCTTGTATAATACTTACGAAATGCCGGGAGTCCTTAATATATGATGTTGTTTTTCCTACCAACGGTTGTAATACCTTAGCTACGTGTTTTGCTAATTCATAAGTTGGTGAGTCAATTTGGCTGACGATAGGTCTTAGTGGGACGTCCGGCTTATGAACTTTGGGTAGACCATAGAGTTTTGGTGGTTGCACAATACGGGGTCGTAATAGATATTTATATGTATCTTCCCCTATGGTGTTACGACATTCCTGGATAATTTTGGTTGTTTGGCGTGTCACTCTAGGCGTAGGATCGTAGTCTACTTCCTTGTACGTTAATGTGTCACATAAAAGATTGTTGATTTTATGTTCATAATCAGTGACATTCATAACAACGGTCGCGTTGCCCTTATCTGCTTTTAAAATTATAAGGTTTTTATTAGCGTGTAAATTTAAAAGCGCCGCTCGTTCATCGGGAGATATATTGGATAATGGAGGTTTCGCTCGTCTTAGTACACTCGACACATCTTGCCTTAACGCCTCTGCATCATTCGGCGGTAGTTTGTTGCGAATTATTATGTCTTCAACATTTCCAATAATCCTCTCATACGGTATACGCTTTGGTGTTGGAGCAAAATTCAACCCTTTCTCTAATACATTTAAAGCCGCGGTAGGTAGAACTTCGTTTGACAAGTTTATAACATTTTTAGAATTATTAACTTTTCCGAGGGTATTATTCTCCTGAGTATTCAAAAGTACCTCCAACTTATGATCGTGTTTTTGCCTTACTAAATCAGCTGTTCGTTGGGCTTGTAGAAAAGTTATACGATCAATAAGATCGAACACATCCTTGTCAAACACTACACTGCACTCCAAATGTATACGAAATAACTCACACTGAACACGGTCTAACACTGAACGATTGTTACGGATTTCTTTACGCAATAGTTTCTCACTCGCGGTGCGTAGAATCGACTCGGAACCTCGTATATCACTACGCGGCTTAATTCTCACACACTTGGGAATTATATTCAAATCCCCGCACTTTGTTAGGAATATAATAGACGCACACGTAACTTCACGCTTTTTCCGAGTACGTTCTAGGTGACGGATTTTATTTACAAATTCCGGCCCGTACCGGTTCGTAATATAAGATTTTAAACTTTTATCATCGCGGACACTTAAAATTTTAACTGTAACGGGTACTCACGATATTTATTATTTATACCGATATTTCGACCCAATGGCATGGATCATGGTCACGGCGAGACTGCGGTGGCGGGGGGAAACTATTGACAGCTGACACACGAAAACACTAATGACAGATAAGCCTGTCAACCTTTAACGCAAGAACTAGATTACGTTAATAAAGTTTTGCGTCAAAATGGGCACAGAACGTTATCAAAATCCACGCACAAACACACTCCTATTAGCACAGCAGAACGGCAAGCGGCATTTCTACCTTATGTTAAAGGGGTAACAGATAGAATCGGTAGGTTACTAAATAGGAAATATAATATCAAGGCGATATTTTCACCATGCAGAAAGGTCGCATCCTACCTACGGTCAGCGAAAGATTCTATACCTTATCAGTGCCCCGGGGTATATAAAATTGATTGCAGCTGCGGTAGCTCATACATTGGTCAAACAAAACGGGCTATCTCTCAACGGATAAAAGAACACATCAGCGCAGTCAAAAAGAACGACCCTAAGAAATCCGCGATAGCAGAACATCTCGTCCAAGCCGGTGCTAACCACTGGATTGAGCTACATAGTCCTCAGGTGATCTCAGTTGAGCGCCAATACATTCCACGATTAGTACGAGAGGCCATAGAGATCAAGAAACACCCGAATAATTTTAACAGGGAAGATGGGTTTAAATTAGCTTGTTGGACCCCATCGGAATAAATACGCTTAAATACTGAATAATATTTTATTGTCACTGTGCACTGTAACTTAGGAGCTAAACAATGTGTTTTCTCTTCAACGGTTAGATCTAGCCTGAAGGTTAAGCGCGCGTGCTACTATCGGGGTAGTGATTCTCTGCACCGGAAACGGAAGCTAGCCTTAATTAAAACCACCGGTAGTAAAGCGCGCTCTTATTAAACGAACTTTAAACATTTCATAAATTCGTATAATAACTAAATATATTTAAAACTTCATCTAGGTATAAATATAAATACTTCTTAGTTTTTACAGTGTTTTTACCAGTGTTTCTTACAGTCGGCTAATCCTGATAAATTTCACGTCTCGGGAAATGATAGTAACAAAACTATGAATTAAACAAAATACATTTACATTACAATTGTGTTCCTTTAAAACGTATAAGTTAGATTTGCTTTTTATTGAATTTAATGAAACCCAAACCAATTATTTTGGAGAATAAAATTCACATAATCACTTATAAAAGTTTCATACATATTTCCATTATTTGTGTTGACTGAAACCTATTTATAGTCTCAATATAGCTTATTTATAATATTTAAGATATTAAGGCCTCTACATATCCTTAACATCTGTCCCACCCAGGACCTCTACATATTCCTGTTTGGGCCTTTTATACTAAAATTAATAACTACAATAAAATATTAAGGTTATGTATAACATACCCTTAATATTTGTCTTGACTGAGACCTCTGCATATTCTCAATCAAGCCTCTTTCTAATATTAAGACGTTAAGGCCTCTACATATCCTTAACATCTGTCCCACCCAGGACCTCTTCATATTCCTGTTTGGGCCTCTTATACTAAAGTTAAGACATTAAGGCCTCTACATATCCTTAACATCTGTCCCACCCAGGACCTCTTCATATTCCTGTTTGGGCCTCTTATACTAAAGTTAAGACATTAAGGCCTCTACATATCCTTAACATCTGTCCCACCCAGGACCTCTTCATATTCCTGTTTGGGCCATTTATACTAAAGTTAATGATTACAATAAAATATTATGGTGATGTATGACACACATCTTAACACGTGTCGCTTGACTGAGACCTCTACATATTCTCAATCAAGCTTCCTTTAACTTTTATTGTAGTTGTATCATTTTGAATATCATAAATAATTATATTGCTTGACCAGAAAAATAGAAAACCCGTCATGAGGGCGCCAAAGTTTCCTTTTATATGGCAACAGCACTGACAACCAACTGACAACAGTTACTATAGTAACGCTCATGTTATTAACGTCATTTTGGTAACTATGTCCGAAATGTTATTTTAGGAAATGTTATTTTAGTACATAGAAAGCCACTTTTCTTTCACGAATATTAACAGTTTTGTCATTTTAGCACAAAAGGACACATAAAGAAAAAAGACAAACATGAGACAAACTGTGACATTCAACTCACTGACAAGTAATTTACGATTGACGTTTAGAAACTAAGCGTTGCCAGTAAAACAAATTAGTTCCATGAGTTTACCGCAATATGGCGAGGTTTTTTATATTTCCGGTCAACCTATACATACAACATTACATATAACGTAACATACAATACTTGTCTTGACTGAGACCTCTACATATTCTCAATCAAGCTTTCTTCAACTTTTATTGTAAATCGCATTATTTTATAAAATAATATATGTATAACTGATTGAATTTAACTTCTTGACCATAATCTCATAACATAAATGATTTCATATTATTATGTTATATTTGGATTATTTCAATTTTATATTTGTGTAATTATATTCAACATAATGTCATAAAATATTACATTCATCACATGTGCATCTTGATAAGCGTAGTACTTTGTGAGAAAGGCTAACATTTTTGCTTTACGTATCCTCTTTTGTAAACAAAGTTCTCGCAACATTAAAATCATGAAAATAATGAGTAATAATAAAATTTATAATTTTCATTTGAGTAAATATTTATGTACACTCTAGTAGGCTTTGCCAGTAAGTTATAATAAATGCTGTTAACTTATTTTCTGTTTCAATTACTTATGTCACATGGTTTGTTATAGACCTTTAGCAACACTATCTTGTTGTTCAGTTCATTCAATAATTTATAAATGAAATAAATATTCATTATACACAAGAAGCAACTCAACCAGCCAAACAAAGTTCAGTCTCCGTCATTAATACTTGAGTAATCGGAACATAATTCAAATTTATTAAATACGAGCCAGGGATACGTATGTCTGTAGAAAAGATGTCACCGAATTTTGGAAACACATTAATCACAATCAAACATTTTCAGGTTTATCGTGATTAGTTATTGATAGTACAACTAAAACAGTTCGCTTATATCTTTCGATTTGACCGTAAGCTTGTGGTGTCACAACCGCGTGCTTGATGTGTTTTATACATAGGGAGTCTAGCAATTTTCAAATTTCTAGATGTAAACGTTATTCTTCAATCGAAATTAAGCGTTAAGGGACGCTAAATGTGTTGAAATAGTGTTAATGTCTTTAATGGAATACCTACTCAGATTTTATGCTTGTAACTGGAACGATACGTCGAATTGATGAATACGTCAATAATAAGTAAAAGATAAGGATGTTTTATTTTTAACAAAGACATTGTGTGCAGCATCCCTGCTTTCCTTCCATTTTAGTATGAGTAGGTACCTACACTCTAAACAAAACTGGACATATTTCTCAATAAATCTTCTTACTTTGCAAACCAATATTTATCTTTAATTATTTCTAATATAAAATACAGTTGCATTAAAGGAGATTTCTTTATACCGGGTCTCGGTCCTGACTCCTTGACATCTAGTAGTTAACGGCTCGTATATGAAAATTGCATGTGTACAAGTAGGCAAGTGTGTCAACTGGACGAAATAATTATATCTATCTAATATATAATAAAAATGTAACTGATCGCTGTCTGTACATGGTAGATATATATTATATATATGCAAAAATTTACTATACGGGGGTGCCTTTATATACCTACGCAAGGGGACCCAAAACAATGTTTTCTGTTTGTCTGTATATCTGTATATCTGTGCGTTTGTGCACGCTAATCTCAAAAGGGCTGAAGAGATTTTTATAGGACTTTCACTGGGAGATAGAGGAGGTTGTGGAGCAACATATGGGCTCCTTTTCCCCGGAATACCCGCGGGGTCGGGATTCCCGCGAGGAAAACTCCGATGCACGAACGAAGTCGCAGGTACAAATAGTATCTATTATTTCATTAAAATTATGAAATCTTTCTCTATTGTTTTGGATGGAGTAATAATATCATACATTTATTTATACGAGTGTCTTTGAACTACTGCCCTTTAAATGGTGGATGGACGGTGTACTGATAAACCCAAAAGGCATACGATTAAATTCATAATTACCGTCTATTCGAGGTAACGAATAATGCTTCTTGGTGGTCTTTCATTAAGTTCTCTAAAATCAATACAAAACGATAATCGCCCGTCTTTGTCCGTCCAACCAACACGATTTGGGAAGTGTAATCATGCCTCGGATATTTTGAGGTGGTCATGTGTAATTGTTTGATTGATTACCAAAACACTTGCAACATAGTACACTAATTACTGGAAATTATAAAACATTATTGCGTATGTTCAAAACGAATAAATGATACACATAATATTAATCACCTAACAAGAAAAAACTTTATTTGGGCACCTACGTCTTCATTTTGCCTATGTAAGGTGCAGCGATCTTAACGGAGCCTAGGTTCAGTTTTACAATAAGGTACCTATGTAGATTACCTACCCAAATAAATACGTGATTTACCCATTCAACTGTTCGAGATACGTGTAAATTCACTACTTGTTAATAAATTTTTGAAAATTATTGTTGTTTCTTATTTAATCCTACTTCCTATCCTACTAATATTATAAATGCGAAAGTTTGTAAGGATGAATGTGAATGTGTGTGTGTGTGTGTGTGTGTGTGTGTGTGGGTGTGTGTGTGTGTTTGTTACTCTTTCACGCAAAAACTACTGAACGGATTTTCATGAAACTTTGCAGTAATATAGCTTAGACACCGGAATAACATAATTTCTTAAAATTTATAGAAATTTTTGAAGGGACGGGTTTCCCGAAGCGAGGGCGGATTTACTAGTCTGTTATAATTTAATGTAATGTTCAATTATTGTAGTCATTTCAAATTATTATTTCAAGTATTATTATGATTCAGTTCAATTATTTATTAGTACTTAATGGTAATGTGTTTTGTAAATCTTCCTTTGTACATAATATTTAAACAGTATTGTCAGGAAGTATTGCGTTGAATGTTGTCGTCACTTATGATTGTACAGACGCCCAGTATAATAATAATAATAATAATATTTATAATGTTATAACACAATACAATGTAATGACGTACTGTATGTTGGTGACTTATAATAATAAATAAATAAATAATAATTAAATAAAGGATATTATAGTGTATGTAGATTAATTATGTTAATGATAAGGGAGACTGGGTGTGACTCCACTAAAGTAAACATTTCACACGTAAGAACGATTGCCATGTTTAGAACTTTAAATTTATATTTAGCACGTTTTGGTATTATCAAACGGCACTTATGCAAGTTTTAGGGTACCGTAGCATATGGATATACTTTAAATTATATTCAAATTCAAATTCAAATTCAAATCTTTATTTATTTCTTCGAAGTAGGTTTTTACAAACTCATTTCGAAAGTCAAGTTACGCCATCGCTTCAACAAATCCCTACGATGAGTGGTCTTATTAACTTATTATTCTTATAAAAATAATAACTAAGGATACTGTTTGTTTCAAATTACTTCTAAATATCGACTCACGTGAGAAATGGTTACAAATAGTGAATACAGGTTGTATTCACTCGGTTGGATGGGTTCAACAAAATTGATTTTCTCATAAAGGTTGACACGGAGTAAAATTCCTATGTTAAACATGTTGTGTCTCACTGTGTTTAATACTCAGAAACATACATTCAAAATACTCAGTATCGATACTGGCAATGCATGGTACTACACCTGCACATGTAAGTGGGCCACGCGCACTGGTTAATTTCATTTTTGGTTTCATCCAAATGACTCAATTTCAAATATATAGTAGATAAATAATAATATAATAATACTATGTGTTTCTTAGTTATCCTCATCCGCTTTTATATCAGCTTTAGTTTTATTAGGATTTGTCATCTAAATATCTAACTTCATGACAATTACTGCTCCGCTTGATTGGCTGATTGCATTTGAAGTGTCTACCTACGGGTGGCCAGTTTGCCCACAATTTCTCAATTTTATCATCAAATCCATTGTGACTAATCGTGGATGGCTTTCAGACATGCCTGACTGTGGGGTCGGATTTGATTTGGTTAATTTTGTGTTATTCTGGGAAGTGAGCTGCTTCCGTACCAGCAGCAGTAGATCTATCATCGACTCCAAATAAAGTACAATCTATTGCATGTATCTCACCGCTACACCGATTGAAGAAGCCCATTTTGTACAAATACTCCGCCAAAGGTTCACCAAATCCGGCCCCGCAAGTGAGCATGTCTGTTAACAACTGTACAAAATTCTTATCGCTCGAGAACGCCATTCTTAAATTATTTTAGCATTCAGTCCGTGAAAACAGTATACTGGATAAGCCCCCGTACCATTTTGTTCTACCCTGCTATTTTTAGTAACGTGTAATGAGTTATTCATCACTCGGTCCAATTGTAAATTTGAGAAAATTCATTGACTTTAATTTAACCAGATTTCAATTGTCTTATATCCGTTACCGGAATAAAACTCGAAAATGACATTACAAACCGGGAATCGCTCACACTTTCCATCTGATTTCACGGTCCGAATGAGTTCCTTAAGAGCCGAAACTAAAGCACTGGTATTAAGGTTAAAATTGGAACGTTAAAAGTTCTTACTCTTACTCTGATACGTGCTGCACTGCACCAAAAAGCGTCTCCGCGACGCGTCACGCCTCCGTGACACATCACGCCTCCGGGACACCTTCGGCTTCTGCGACGCGTTGCTGCATTGAGACACGCCGCGAATTCGCGACTTGTCATGTTTGTGATGACTATCCCTGTCCAGCGTCCCACAGTGGACGCGGAACCCATGACGACGACTCGCACTTCTATACCGCCGCGCCGTTCTGAACACTTCAGAACCACTGCATGCGGGATCTCTTGTTCTCATTTATTTTCTGTTCTGTTCCATATTTCCCTGAAATGACGTAAATAGCAAAACAGTAGCTGCTCTCTTAAGAGTCAATAAAGTGAGGAATAATTTACCCATAATACCAATTAAACGCAAATCTTTCACGAACCGCATTTGTGCGTGATATAGTAGATCATTATTGCACTTAATTATTTTATTCTTACGATAACGAAACGAATTGAAAACGAATGGAAAAGAAAACAAATTAACAAGAGGGTAGAGAAAAAAGAAAAAATAATAATGAATAAAATAGGTTTCTTCAAAATGCTTATAAATTTTTGTCGTTTATGTAGTAGTTGAATTACCTGTATTTTGTTTTAAAAATAACTAGTTCTTACAATTTCTACAATTCAGTATAAATATTGTACAGAAATTTCGCGTACGTACGTACCTGTTCGGTAATATTTAGCTACACCGTTCTGATTCTGGCAATACCTTCGCAAGAGATAAAATGTTTCGCGTCAATTTGGGTTCTACCCTCTTTTTGTCTCGTTTTTCGTGCGCGAGCAACGCCGATGGCGCGCGCGCAGTCTGTCGTCTGTCGTCTGTCGTCGCGTGTGTACCGTTTTCACGAGTCGTCCCGGTCGGTGCGAGCCCCTTCGGCGTGGCTGCATTATTTTCGTGTAATAAGTTCGTATTCGTCAACCCAGCCACTAAAACTTATTTCGTCGCATTCGTACCTATATTATTTACGAGACTACGGTGTTGGAAGCTGCTAACTGGTGTACGGAAACCATAAGAAGACCATCTCGGCGCCATTCCGATCGACGCCACGCAACGGGACTTAAGGTTGGTGGATTCCCTTTTTGATGTGTGCATTTGTCTTTGTGGGGTATAGTCAGAAAGGGACACGCTAAATATTTACCTAAATTAATAAACCAGCATACAGTCCACTTTTCCATTCTTAACACCTTTTAGACCAACCGGACCCCGTGTCCGGAGAAATTGACACGCCCCAACAGTACCTTTCATGGGCGTTAAGTCCTGTAACCGAGTGCGTTCTCCTGCGCAATCTCGATATATCCTTACTTCTGTACTGTTGGACCCCATCGGAATAAATACGCTTAAATACTGAATAATATTTTATTGTCACTGTGCACTGTAACTTAGGAGCTAAACAATGTGTTTTCTCTTCAACGGTTAGATCTAGCCTGAAGGTTAAGCGCGCGTGCTACTATCGGGGTAGTGATTCTCTGCACCGGAAACGGAAGCTAGCCTTAATTAAAACCACCGGTAGTAAAGCGCGCTCTTATTAAACGAACTTTAAACATTTCATAAATTCGTATAATAACTAAATATATTTAAAACTTCATCTAGGTATAAATATAAATACTTCTTAGTTTTTACAGTGTTTTTACCAGTGTTTCTTACAACATGTTTTTTTTATTTATGGTTTTCAGCGTCGCTAATAAGTTGAATGCAATATTTTTTCGGAACTTTAATGTCAAGAATGAAAACTTGAAGTGAGGTTAAAGTCACTGCACTGTAGAGAGTATCACATTATCATTTGAAAATGAACCAACACAAAGCAAAGCAAAACAGCAGCTGTTTTTTTTTTCGGCGCAACTATATCTTATCTACCCCATTAACTTTAACAATTTTTGTGAACGTAAGTAGATTAATTTTGTGACTTGCGATGTCTCAGTTGTTGTATTTGATCACTGTTTACAAGGCACACAAAATGTCATGTTTTCTTATGGAACGAAATAAAATTGAAGTCATGAAACTCCAACACACTAGATGTAAAAATAAAAGTACCTATGTCATACCAATACCGCGCATTTTATTTTTACCTCCTTACAGGTAACCACAACCAGATGACAGGTTTGGTTCCACAGGGGTACCGGACAAGGTCCTGGTCTCCAACTCCTTATAAACCTAGAATCGCTTTCTAAACGCAACATAAATCCGCACTTTACGTGTGAACTTACGTCTACTTTAGTTATTTCAAATTTATAATAATAGAAGCCTGAAAATGAAGCGGGTAAAATGCTACTAATTATTCGCTTTGAACGGCAGTGGAGTGTTTTTAGATCATCAGATAGACTTTTCACAATATTACACGAAACAGTGATTTACACACATATGTATTCGGAATATGAAGCAAAGAGAGCCTGTTTTCACATGGTCAAAAAGCATTTTGCGAAATCATTATTCTGTAGGCAGTGATCGAAATAATTATTGATTAAACGAACTTACCAAGTGAAGTTCTATCATAATTATACGAGTGCTTCGTCCGAAGAGATTAGTAACCTGAAATAGAAACTTATTAACACACATATGTAGTAACGCATAGCGATCACCACTCTTTGCACTACGTTGAGAAAAAAAAGAGGGTAGAAACATTATAATTTTATAAATGTTACTGATATTGGGGGTAGGCAGACTACCTCACTTACTTTACCTGTTACCTGTCGTCGTCTCGGAGCTTCATTGGTTTGGAGTCCCTTATGAAACCTGCAACCCATACCAATAGGGGTAGGGTGGGCGGGTGTTACTAATCTCTTCGGACGAAGCACTCGTATAATTATGATAGAACTTCACTTGGTAAGTTCGTTTAATCAATAATTATACTTCGTGCTTCGTCCTCGAGATTAGTAACCTGAAATAGAAACTTATTAACACACATATGTAGACCTTGAGAGTGTTGCAAGGTTTCAAGAAGGGGATTAATCAAAAAGGCGAACCACTCATAATCAATTGTCCATTTAGCGTAATAAGATTAGGGAAACAATCAGAAATAATATGAGCATATGTATACCCAGATACAAAACTAACACTTACAATTTTTACAATTTGAAAAACTTGGTTAATTTAAATTTTATAATTTAATTTATAATTACACTCGCTATAGACACTTCATTTGTGTCGATGATGGTTCGGTGGTAGAACTTGGCGAAAGTATTAGAGCTTCCGCTCCAGCCGGCGGTGTTGCGGATAAGGTCAATGTTGACTCCTCGCGAATATGCGCGTGATGTGGACGCATGTTTGGTGCTGTGCGCGGAAAATATTGATACGTCGACTCCACTGTCCTTTAGGGTTCCTTTGATCCAGCGACTTAATGTTTGGGAAGCTACTGGTTTATAAGGTTTTTTATAGCTTATAAATAAAGAATCAGATCTACGTATTGCTGCAGTTTTATTTATATAATAGACTAAAGTGTTCGCGGGGCATATTTCTGGTTTTTCACGAAAAAACGGTAAAAATAATATAGGCTGTTTAGATCCTACACGAGAAGTTTTGATCAGTTCGGGAATTTTAATAACAACCTGCGTCTGTAATACCTCTATATTATTTATGTTTATTTGTGATAAGGTGTGTACCCTATGCGCGGTAGTTAAAGCAATCAAAGTAGAGCATTTCTTCGATAGTTGTTCGAGAGAAATGTTTTCATTAGGGTATTGTGCTTTTAAGAAATTTAATACGCAATTTGTATCCCTAGTAATATTGTACTTTGGATTCGGTGGTCGAAGTCGATATACCCCTTTGAAAAATCTTTGAATATTATCGTTATCGATGATATCATGCCCTAGTACAATGTGGCTTTACAACTATTAAGGGAGCCAAATTGACTACCACTAGCATAAGATTCAGTTAAGAATTCTAAAACTTTTGGTATACTAGCATTATAAAGATTCGTTGAATTTTTTACACAGAAATTATGCCATTTTTTTTTTTTTTTTTTGATAAGCGCTATACTGTTTTGTTGAAATGGAGGATAGCATAATTTCTACAGAGGAAGGCGGTGCGCCTCGCAGCATTAAGGCAGACCTGACAACCTCCCGGCCGCCAGGATAAGGTTTGATTGTATCCGTCGGGACTCTCTGGAATTAGGTACAAGAAATTAAACTTTCGTTGGCTTTGAGGTATATTATGTCTGACTTAAGAAGACTTGTAAAAATAGGGTACCATGGTTGACTGGGCCACAGCGGGACTATCATGATCCCATCAGCTACATCGTTAATAATTTTTTGAGCGACTTTAATATCATTGAAAATGTGGGAAAGGTGTAGAAAAAATAATTAATCCAGTTAATAGTAAATACATAAATAGCAAAGGCATCGGGGTCCCTGTGCAAAGATATAAATTTTTCACATTTACGATTAATTCGGCTTGCAAACAAGTCTATGTGAGGTTTACCAAATTTTGAAATTATGGTTTCGTAGGTAGAATTTGATAATTCCCATTCGATATTTGGATGTACTTTTCTAGATTCCGCGTTTGCAATTTTTGTTGTCCACAGATCTGATGTACGATGCGAAAATGAATAATTGTCTTTGCTCACACCATTACCAGATATCTTTAATTACTTGAGTGAGATGGGGAAATTCGATACCACCCATGCGGTTGATATATGAAATAGCTGTTGAATTATCTATTCTAAGCAGTATTTGACAGTTTATAAGTTGTTTTGCAAAAATTTTTAAACTTAAAAATGCTGCTAAATGTTCAAGATAGTTGATGTGGTAGCCCTGCTCGCTTGTGGACCATTGACCGCTAGCCGTTTCCCCATTGCAGGACGCTCCCCATCCCGTCGTTGAGGCGTCAGAGTATATTTCAATAGCATATTTATCATTAAGTATTCTTTTACCCGACTTATTAATTGCGTTAAGCCACCATTGTAAATCAGGCATTACAGCGCTAGGAATCGTTATAAATAAATCATAGTTATCTTTGCCGTTCAAGCCAAGAAACTTAGTACGTTTCGTTTTAATAAAATTCTTAATTTCAGACTTAACTTGTATTTTCTTGTCATGCGGTAGAGAAACTCGCATTTTCTGTGAGTCAATAATAAAACCGAGAAATTTACAAACGGTAGATGGTATAAGATTGCTCTTTTGCTTATTAATGATGAAACCTAGAGAACTGAGTAGCTTTTTCGTGATGTTAATATTACCATCACATTCTTGATAAGAACGTCCGATTAAAAGTAAATCATCAAGATAAATCGTTGACAAGTATCCTGCAGCCCTGAGGAGTTTAACGACTGGTTTCATTATCTTAGTAAATACGTACGGGGCTGTATTTAGTCCAAAAGGCAGAGCATTGAATTCGTAAATTTTGTTGTCCCATATGAACCGCAAATATTTTCTAAAATCAGGATGAATTGTTATAAATAAATAGGCATCTTTAAGATCTAAAATAGCCATATGATAATTTTTTGTAATTATCTTTACAGCCGTCTGTGATGTATGCGGTATGGCCACTGAGGAGAATGGCCATTCGATAAGGAAGTATGTAGGAACTGACGTTGTCATTCTATTAATAAATGATTGGAAGATAAATATGCCTCTATGTTAATATCCCAAGATTAGCCCTAACCAGGAATAATACACCATCCTTAAGTCTTCTTGCTTACAATGATCCGTATGGATAAACTTGTTTAACGGTTTTAAATTTAATATGAATCGCATCTTGCCGTTTTGCTTTGGACGTAAAAAGGAACTCGATATGAATTGTCCTTCGCATGGAAGGCATTGTGAAATTGCCCCAGTACCGGTTAAATTATGTACAGCTTGCTCTACAAGTAGACATTCTTTACTTGTAAGTTTAGGTGGAGAAGGGACTTGATATTGTACCACAGGACGCAAAAATTCGAGTTTATACCCCTTTATCCAGTCTCGAATTTTACGATCGGATGTTAAGAGTGCCCATTGCTTGTAATACAACGATAGTTGACCAGCATATTTTACCTCGTCTACTGGCGGCGGGTTGTCCTGTACGGATGTTGCGAGGGCTTCGATAAGCTGGGTGGCTGTCTGGGTTCAACAGGCTCTGGCAACAGTGGGCGCTCCTTAAAATCAAAAAACTCCTCCGTCTGAAAGACCTGAGCTGCGTAAGCACATAATAAGGAAGCTAAGTAGCTGCGTAATACATGAAGCCATGTTAAGATTTGTTTTTGTAAAATTATACGAAAACTATTTCACCAATGGCGAGACAGTTCCAAAAACTGCTCAGTTATTGGTATGAGTTTATTACGCTTGCTTATAGTCGGTAAGATTCAGTTCCCAACGAAAAGAACGCAAACCAACTGTCACAAATGCGGCGAGACAGTCCCAGAAACTGCTCAGAGTGCATTTAGAATAAGCAGCTATCCTTGTTCTTAAAATCAAAAATTCCTCCGTCTGAAAGACATGAGCTGCGTAAGCACATAATAAGGAAGCTCAGTAGCTGCGTAATACATGAAGCCATGTTAAGATTTGTTTTTGTAAAATTATACGAAAACTATTTCACCAATGGCGAGACAGTTCCAAAAACTGCTCAGTTATTGGTATGAGTTTGTTACGCTTGCTTATAGTCGGTAAGATTCAGTTCCCAATGAAAAGAACGCAAACCAACTGTCACAAATGCGGCGAGACAGTCCCAGAAACTGCTCAGAGTGCATTTAGAATAAGCAGCTATCCTTGTTCTTACAATCAAAAATTCCTCCGTCTGAAAGACATGAGCTGCGTAAGCACATAATAAGGAAGCTCAGTAGCTGCGTAATACATGAAGCCATGTTAAGATTTGTTTTTGTAAAATTATACGAAAACTATTTCACCAATGGCGAGACAGTTCCAAAAACTGCTCAGTTATTGGTATGAGTTTGTTACGCTTGCTTATAGTCGGTAAGATTCAGTTCCCAATAAAAGAACGCAAACCAACTGTCACAAATGCGGCGAGACAGTCCCAGAAACTGCTCAGAGTGCATTTAGAATAAGCAGCTATCCTTGTTCTTAAAATCAAAAGTTCCTCCGTCTGAAAGACATGAGCTGCGTAAGCACATAATAAGGAAGCTCAGTAGCTGCGTAATACATGAAGCCATGTTAAGATTTGTTTTTGTAAAATTATACGAAAACTATTTCACCAATGGCGAGACAGTCCCGAAAACTGCTCAGTTATTGGTATGAGTTTATTACGCTTGCTTATAGTCGGTAAGGTTCAGTTCCCAATGAAAAGAACGCAAACCAACTGTCACAAATGCGGCGAGACAGTCCCAGAAACTGCTCAGAGTGCATTTAGAATAAGCAGCTATCCTTGTTATAATGCAAGGCACCGTAAAAAAAAACACGTGTTACCTGAAGGTTATTCGCTGAAGGCAAGATGATAGATCCTGAATGCTTCATCTGATGATGAAGATGAATCCTCAATCACGTGTATGCGTCGGCGACTTCGCGGTTTCTTTATATTTGTAACTCTTCCACTTCAGAATTTTTATGTTTTAACATTTTAACTACTTTTAATCACTAAATATCACTAAATAAAAGGTGTACTTGGTTTCAATACAAGAAAAAACTATTATAATAAAACGAAATAAAAATACGTTCCACGTCGGTTGGAACTGTGTTGAGTGGTGAAGCACTAAAATGCGAATGAAGCTCCGAGACGACGACAGGTAACAGGTAAAGTAAGTGAGGTAGTCTGCCTACCCCCAATATCAGTAACATTTATAAAATTATAATGTTTCTACCCTCTTTTTTTTCTCAACGTAGTGCAAAGAGTGGTGATCGCTATGCGTTACTACATATGTGTGTTAATAAGTTTCTATTTCAGGTTACTAATCTCGAGGACGAAGCACGAAGTATAATAACCTTAAAAATGGTCCATGTGCGAACACTGGAGTCAAAGTCATCCAACCATATACAGCCATAGCCTCAAAGGAAAAAGGGCAACACGTTATAGGCACTCACCATAATCACATAGATTAAGCTCGTGACCTTGATTAACCTTCGCGCACCAAATATCAAAATTATGCACGTTAGGATCAAGATTTGAAATGTATTAATGTGGGTTAGTTCTCACCAAATTTCCAATTGAGTAAATCGCGTCCACGATGCGATTTGTAGAATGCGTGAGTCGCTCGACTGTTGATGCGGCACAGCAGCGACAGGCGGTGGTGGTCGCCGCAGCGCGGTAGCGGCGCACGATACGCCGCGACAGCAGCGGGTGCAGACCGTGTCGATGACGGCGGGGCTGCCGGTGCCAGCACGCCGGGCGTCACCTGGGCGACGCCGACAAAGGCGTATGGCGACGCTTGGCGCAGACAGCGCGGTGGTGATGGCAGGGCCCGATCTACCGCACGTCGTCCTATTTATGCAATCCGCTCGGCCCAGGTAGAGGAGAGAGGGGTTCTTGTGAGACGGCCGTTCCTGACACGAGTTCGTCCTCGAACGTCTCATGCTCCTGTCCATCTCGCCCATCCTGATCATCGCTGTGCTCGTTCTCTGTAATCCACATGAGACACAAATATGAGTAATGTCAAAAGGTATTAAGGCAAGCTATGAATTTAATATCATTGCTACCAGCGCAAGCGTGCACTTAAGCGTCCTTTAGCAACGATTATAAAACTTCAAAATAATGAGACTAGTTGTTTATTGTAAAATGGATTTATCATCAAAAATGAAATGCGATTGATAAGATTCCGGACTCTCATCACTCGCACCATTATAAAGAATGTGAACTCTATAAAGGCAACATTACGAAACCCTTTATACAGTGCATTTGGTACATCTATGTACCAGTTTACCAATGTATGACGTTACTTACAGACGCAAACATAAATTACTTAGCTGAAACAGAGACCACAAGCTAAACGCTCGGGCCGCACAGAAGCCATGAGCCAGGGGCTCAGGCCTACGGAAGCCATGTGCCAGGGGCTCAGGCCTAGGGAAGCCATGAGCCAGGGGCTCAGGCCTACGGAAGCCATAAACCGAAGGTTCAGGCCTAACAGAAGCCATAAGCTAGGGCTCAGGCCTACGGAAGCTATAAGCCTCGATGACGGCGGGGCTGTCGGTGCCAGCACGCCGGGCGTCACCTGGGCGACGCCGACAAAGGCGTATGGCGACGCTTGGCGCAGACAGCGCGGTGGTGATGTCAGCGCCCGGTGTAGACTGCACGACGTCCGATGTGGACTGCGAGGTGTGCACGTAGACCGCGCCACAGACCGCTCCTCGAGCTCTGAAAGTCAAGACAAGATCGCCTCCATTGTGCTCCGCAATGCACCATCCGGAGAACGATCTCGTCGTTTTCTATTAATTCGCTGTTCGTAATTACCATAGCGGCTTTGATGACGTTAATGTGGTGACAATTTATTGGAAACAAACGTGCTTAACCGGCTAAGTGTCAAGTCTGTAACTCGCAACAGTAGTGTGGCATTCACGAGTTGGACGTGACGGTCCGAAGCAGATTTTATAGTGTACAGTTTGTCCTTAATCAGACCGCGAAGGTCGTTTTGTCATTATTCAAGAAAATGTACTCACGGTTTGTTGACACATAACACGACACCTCATCAAGAATTTAAAATAACGGGTTTTCATTTACGTGGAAAATAATTTTGTCAGCAAGAGCCAGGGTTTGCGTTCGAATCCCACTTCTGATCTTATAAATCAGGAGTAGAGTTGATTTTTAAAAAGAAAAATAACGATAACCACATCGAATATTTTAATCAGAGAAATAACAGTACAACGTTAACACAATATTGAACCACTATAAATAGTACGACCGTCACGTCCGAATGCCAACACGAGAATGCGATTTCAGTCATCAACAAACACGACCAATGACTTAACAGATTTTACCACCCGGCTTCGGTTGATCATACAAAACCTTCAGCCAAAACCATCTTCCAGACACGGAAAGAAATCCATTTTTGTTTTCAAAGACCTTACCACCACCACCCATGTCTATCTCAGAGAAGACGCACTGAAAGGAGCACTACAGCCAGCCTACACTGGGCCGCACGAGGTGTTAGGAAGAGATGACAAAGTATTCAAAATTCTACTAAAAGGGAAACCTGTCTCAGTATCAATAGAAAGATTAAAACCTGCATATATACTTACCGAAGATGCCGATCCCGGAGATAGCACACCACCCGCAGACAGCTCACCTGAAAAAGAAAAAGAAAAAAACACTAATAAAATACCCGAAAAAAAGACACGGTTTGGAAGAACAGTCCGATTACCTGACTATTATCGTCCGTGAGCCGGCCTCTGGGGGGGAGTGGTGTGGCGTCCTCCCCTGGAACCTAGAAACCTGAAAAGGAAATACATAATTAAAACACAAATAAATAATAATAAACAGTAAATATAAATAACAAAGCAAATAAAATATAATACTTACCACCAAATAATAAATTGCATTATATAAAATCATAAATACTTACTATCAAATATTAACTTGCATTATTGTAACGTTGCACGTACATAAAATTATTATTTAAACAAATTACAAAATATTTTTTTCTCATTTGACACAATATTAACTTATAAAACTAATAAAAATAACCTACTTAAAATAAACCTAACTAAGATAAACAAACAACGGAATAATTAAAGTAATAAAATACAAATGACATTAGCAAAATAAAATATTAAACCGTATGCGCTGTCCCAAAACACTTTTCTACGCGACATTTTGTTTACGAGCGGATCACCGGCCTGCGCCGGCGACTTCGTCCGAGTCGATCCGAGGGACAGAAGGCTGGCCACCGTCTAACTGAGAGCACTCGTCTCCATTACATTTTTTATTTGCGATAATATACCACTAATTGTATATTGGTAATAGATAAAGCTCGTTTAGCTTACGAATTACTACAATTTGCATAGGTACTTAAAAATTAGTCGACGTTTTCGGCCTATGTACCTACGAGGTTGATACACGTACGGAGTAAATACGTGTCAGTGGTATTAATAAGTAAATTATATACTCGGACCCCAAATAGGGTAAGTTTGAACAAGGTTTATTATTTTAATAAGTAGGGAAAGTAATAATTTAATTATTGATTGTATTTGAAAAGTAATATAAATTAATTTAACTTATTTGCCAGGGTTCTGCTCATGTGCTTTCATGTAATACATTAGCAGCCATATTGTGTGCTTGTTTCGTGTACGACCACAACGTGGAACATACATACATCGCCACGCTGGCCCTTCTTCTTTTTAGCTGTTTCTAAACATAATTTTTCTTATTAAAAGTATTATTTTCTATTGCATACAACATTTAAAGAATCACAAGTGGCCAATATTGTCAATAACCGAAGCACATCTTCTACCTGCTTTTGCATCGACTAAATTTATTTCTTTTTTCTTAATTTTGTTTGTAACTCCGTTCCTGGTAGTATACACTTAACACCAACTGCTTTGTAGGGTTCTCTCCATGGTGTATACTATCGGCGGAGGCTTCTAAAAATAATATTTTGGATCATTTAATAACTTTAGGAATTAATAAATTCCAGGGTCCTACGTCTGGATAATAAAAAATACCAAAGGTTCTACGCCCGGGCTACATATTAGCCTTAATTGCCAAGGGGCTCACTGTGGTACCTACCTACCAAAAAAAGGACTCAGGGAGAACTGGACGACGAAGCCTAACCTGCCCAGCAAGACGGAAGCCAGGGGAGTACCGCACCTACGTAGCAAACCAGACCAGGGTTTACGAACCCACGACCCATATGTACCTTTTACATAAATAATAAATGTTCCTGTAGTAAGGGTTTATCTTTTCATTTCATATATCTTTCATTTCTTTCTCTAATTCTTTTATTTTCAAAAAACCCGGCGGGACACTGGCGCCTCAACGTGATTTTGTTTCAAATTTTATAGGTTTGAAAAGGTCTGGCTTTGCTTCGTAGTTGTAGTTGTGTGTTATGTGTTCTTTTTATTTTTGTGAAACGTTTTATTTTTATTTTTGGTTGCCCGTAACTAAATTGTACCTAGATAATACCTATCTTTAATAAAATTCATTATTGTCAAAGTTAATATAAAATCATTTAATATGTATTTGTAATTTGTAACTAAATAATTAAATTGTAATAGCAATTGTAATTGTTAATTGTTCATTCACTTATTCACGCGTCATTCATCTCGAATGTTCATATTGTTCACGTTAGTCGTAAACAACTTCTTTCGTCTTAGATCGCAGCGATAAGGATTCTTTTGTGCAGTTGTCGTACGCTCGGACACACAAGTGTTAACTTTTAATATATTATTGATGTTATTTTAACAAATAGATAATTTCATTTAAGATTCAAATAATTGTGGTACAATTTAGTTGCAATTGTTTAAAGCTTTTTTTTATTATTTTTGTGTACGTTATTTTTTATTTTCCTTTTTATTTTGCCGCTTATTTTTTTTTTGCCAACCATAACGTTGCGTAGTTTATTTTGTAACAGGACGGACTAGGGACCTCAAACCTTGTTCAACACTTACGTTATTTTGGTGCGTTATATATTTCTTTTCCTTTTCGATTTTTTTTAACAATGAATTACGAAATAAAATTTTTGTCTGCAAAAGTCGGAATTGGAGTACGAAGTGCTTATTAGGGGTGCTACACCAGGCACTACAGTACAGGAATTACGGAAACAAATTTCAAAATTAGGGCCACTCTTTCCCTCGGAAGACGTTCTCGAGAGTTCGCTTTCAGCTAGTGACGATTTGACAGGCGTTAGTGACGTACTCACTAAAGTTAAGAATCTTCTCGAATTCTCTGACAAAAACTCACTATCGCGCGTTGAAAACTACTTAAATCACTTGTACCATAGACTTAATCGAATTCCTAGAGAGGACAAGATACGATCAGTCTATGATACATGTGTCTCAGAATTTCAAGCACTTTTTGCAAAATTTAATTCAGTGAGAGAAAGTAGTTTCGACCCTTTGATTCCGACACCTCCTAAGGCTGAGCCACAAATAAGTGCTACTCCAATAAACGTCAACGTCACTTGTGATCGTAACATCACTAGCGAATTATTTAAAATTAGATATGATGGCAAGACTTGCGTTCGCTCATTTATACAGCGCATTTCAGAAATTAGTAAGTCAAAAGAAATTCCACACTCGAAATTATTTTCTATGGCTACTGAAATTTTTACTGGAGATGCACTCCACTGGTTCCGTAGTGTGAGTCATAAAGTTACGGATTGGGATCACCTTATGTCACTTCTTACGGTAGATTTTGATAAAACTGACTATGATTATCGGCTTCTTTCGGAAATTCGGGCAAGGACACAAGGTGAATCTGAAAATATCACAGTCTATCTTTCTGTAATGCACGGGTTATTCTCTCGCTTAGCAAAGAGCCTGTCTGATGAGGATAAGCTGGAAATTATTCTCCATAATATAAGACCATGCTATGCAAGTACTTTGGCTGCATTTCCAGATATCCCAGATATTGACACATTAAAATCAATTTGTCGTAATTATGAAATCGTACAAACACGTTTTTCTGGTTTTAGAGAACCTCCCAAAAAGTCTATGGACACTTTAGCACCTGATTTTGCTTATACAGGTCCTAGTCACAATACATTTTCAAATAAAACTTACAACAATTTTAAATCAAAATATAATCAACACACTTTTAATAATAATAATAACAAATATAAAACTTATCCTAATAATAACAATAATAATAAAATAATAAATACAAAAATTGTTAAACCAGAAAGTAATAATAAATATGTACATGCAATGCAACAGAGCCCTCCAAAAACGTTATATTGTCCTAGGTGTCGTGATAACACCCACAACTTACGTCAGTGCAAAGGAGATAAAACTAAAATTTTTTGTTTCATTTGTGGACATGAGGGTGTGAAAACTCCGGAATGTCCTAATTGCAATAAATCCAAGCCAGGTTGTTCAAAAAACTAGTTACTGGGCAGAATTGTACTACCAATCAACAAAAATTTAACACCGAAGATTGGAATAAATGGCTTCAAACTATTAAATTTTATTTTAGTACATATAAAATTGATACAATTCTGCCAAATAACAATGATTCTAGGCCTTATGCCTCTATAAAAATTAACGATTTAAATATGTTCGGACTTTTAGATTCTGGATCAGCCGTCACTGTTGTTGGTAATAATATGCATAAACTATTTGAGTCTCAAGGTTTAAAATTACTTACAGACCACAACATCACTATAACAGCTGCTGGTGGTCAGAAAATGTCAAGTATAGGATATATGAACCTACCAATCTCTTTTGAAAATGAATTTCACATTATCACTGGTTTTGTCGTGCCTGAAGTTAATATAGATCTCATTCTGGGCATGGATTTTTGGCATAAATTTAAAATTTTCCCTAAACGTCACACATGTATTACATTTTCTAATACAAATATTTCTAATGCAAGTCTTGATGTAGATCGTACTTCCTTTATTCAAGCTTACGATAATTTAGGTAATCAAGAACAATTAATTGCTAACAACATAATCGCTCAGTTTAATGATATCTCTGCCGAATCTAAGGGTTTAGGTAAGACCAACCTGATCACTCATCGCATTGACACTGGAGATGCACAACCGATTCGACAACGTTATTATCGATTATCGCCTGAGAAACAACGTATTCTTGTAGATCAGGTCGACGAAATGCTAGGTCTCGACGTTATTGAGCCGTGCGAGAGTGCTTGGTCTTCACCAGTCCTTATTGTTACCAAAAAGAATGGCCAACCCCGTTTTTGTCTCGACAGCCGCAAATTGAACTCGGTTACAAAACGCGATGCATACAACCTGCCTTACGTGTCAGAAATTTTGGACAATCTTCGCGATGCTCGCTACTTATCCAGCATTGATTTGTCCAAGGCGTTTTGGCAAATTCCCATAGCTACCGAAGACCGAGACAAAACGGCGTTCTACGTGCCTGGACGTGGTACTTTTCGTTTTAAACGTACTGCGTTTGGACTTACAAATGCTCCTGCAACCCAGCAGAGATTGGTTGACCTGCTTTTTCGAGAATTTGACCTTAAAGTCTTCGCGTACCTAGACGACATTATTATCGTCTCGAATGACTTCAATTCTCACGTTTCCACCTTACTTAGAGTGCTGGAGAAGTTAAAGCAGGCAAACCTTACTGTTAATTTAGAGAAGTGTCAGTTTTTTCGTAGTCAACTTAGGTACTTGGGCTATGTTGTCGATAGTTGTGGACTACGTACCGATCCAGAGAAAGTTCAAGCTATTCTCAATTACCCGACACCTAAATGTCGGAAGGACATCAAGCGCTTTCTTGGAACGGCAACCTGGTATCGTCGTTTCGTGCCCAACTTCAGCACCATAGCCGGTCCTCTTAATAAGTTGACCTCTAAAAAGAAGGGTGGACCACCATTTGTCTGGTCTCCAGAAGCTGACGCAGCTTTTAATAAGCTCAAGGAATGTTTAGTTTCCGCTCCTGTTCTCTCCTGCCCTGACTATGATAAGCCATTTGAGGTGCATACCGATGCCAGCAACTATGGCGTGGGTGCTATGTTAACCCAAACCATAGACGGTAAGGAGCACCCCATTGCTTACATGAGCAAGTCGTTGTCAGCGGCGGAGAAGAACTACAGTATAACAGAGCGTGAAACTTTAGCAGTCCTTGTAGCTCTGGAATACTGGAGATGTTACTTAGAAAACGGTAAGCCGTTCACTGTTTACACGGATCACAGTGCCCTGAAATGGTTCTTGTCGCTAAGTAACCCTACCGGTAGATTGGCACGCTGGGGTGTTCGTCTGTCTACATTCAATTTTGAATTAAAACATCGTCGTGGTGTCGACAACGTCATCCCAGATGCACTTTCGAGAGCTGTTCCAGTTAATGCATTAAATTCGTCAACCTCTCAATTAAATACTACAGATTCCTGGTATAGAAACATTTATAATTCTTGCCTTACAAAACCTCAACTTTTTCCAAATTTTATAATCAAAAATAATAAACTTTATAGATTATCTAAAAATAAATTTAACAATTTAACTTCAGAGTTTTCGTGGAAAGAAGTAGTTCCAGAAGAATTAAGACAGCAAGTAATGACTGAAAATCACGCGGACCCTAAAGCCGGACATCTAGGCGTTTTTAAAACCTATAATCGTCTCACCTTGCGCTACTTCTGGCCAGGGATGCATCAAGACGTTGTGAAGTTTGTTGGTTCATGTAGTAAATGTCTCGCATACAAGGCTCAAAACCATCAAACTTTAGGTGAAATGGGTCGCCCTAAACAGTGCAGTCGGCCATTTCAAATGATTTCTATCGACCTTATGGGCCCTCTCCCCGTAACTAGAAAGCAAAACAGCTATATTCTAGTAGTTACGTGCTGTTTTTCAAAATTTTGCCTTATTTTTCCGCTTAGAGCTGCTACTTCTACAGCAGTTGCTAAGAATTTAGAGGATTCCGTATTCCTAGTTCACGGAGTTCCTCAAACCATTTTCTTGGACAACGGTAGCCAATTCATTAGTAAAATCACAGAGTCACTTTTTAAACAGTACAATATCCCTAACATCTTTTATACTCCAAAATATACACCACAGGTTAATCTTGTCGAACGTTATAATAAAACGATAATGACGTGCCTCTCAACGTTTGTTGACGATGATCATCGCTCTTGGGACACTTTTATTCCCAAAGTTCAATTTGCCGTGAACAATTCGGTGAGTGAAGCAACTGGTTACACGCCTTCATTCTTAGTATTCGGCAGAGAATTAGTAACCTGTGGTACGCATTATGTTGATAACGACTTGGGTGACGAAGTATTATTCCTCCCACGTGACGTATACGCTGAAAACTTAGGCTGCCTTTCTGACATTTTTAACAAAGTTCAGTCCAAGCTTTGGCACGCTCATGTGAAAAATACTTCACACTATAATCTGCGACGTAAGTCAGTAGAATTTAACATAGGAGACATCGTCATGAAAAGAGCTTATGTCTTAAGTGACGTAGCCTTTATTATGGATACTGTTGCTTATTTGTTTGCGTGAAGTATGATAGTTAATTTTGAAAGAGTACTTACTACGAATGTGAGACTTAAAGTACGGATTTTATTTTTAAGAAAATAAAACCCTTATGTGACGAGGGGGGTAATGTAACGTTGCACGTACATAAAATTATTATTTAAACAAATTACAAAATATTTTTTTCTCATTTGACACAATATTAACTTATAAAACTAATAAAAATAACCTACTTAAAATAAACCTAACTAAGATAAACAAACAACGGAATAATTAAAGTAATAAAATACAAATGACATTAGCAAAATAAAATATTAAACCGTATGCGCTGTCCCAAAACACTTTTCTACGCGACATTTTGTTTACGAGCGGATCACCGGCCTGCGCCGGCGACTTCGTCCGAGTCGATCCGAGGGACAGAAGGCTGGCCACCGTCTAACTGAGAGCACTCGTCTCCATTACATTTTTTATTTGCGATAATATACCACTAATTGTATATTGGTAATAGATAAAGCTCGTTTAGCTTACGAATTACTACAATTTGCATAGGTACTTAAAAATTAGTCGACGTTTTCGGCCTATGTACCTACGAGGTTGATACACGTACGGAGTAAATACGTGTCAGTGGTATTAATAAGTAAATTATATACTCGGACCCCAAATAGGGTAAGTTTGAACAAGGTTTATTATTTTAATAAGTAGGGAAAGTAATAATTTAATTATTGATTGTATTTGAAAAGTAATATAAATTAATTTAACTTATTTGCCAGGGTTCTGCTCATGTGCTTTCATGTAATACATTAGCAGCCATATTGTGTGCTTGTTTCGTGTACGACCACAACGTGGAACATACATACATCGCCACGCTGGCCCTTCTTCTTTTTAGCTGTTTCTAAACATAATTTTTCTTATTAAAAATATTATTTTCTATTGCATACAACATTTAAAGAATCACAAGTGGCCAATATTGTCAATAACCGAAGCACATCTTCTACCTGCTTTTGCATCGACTAAATTTATTTCTTTTTTCTTAATTTTGTTTGTAACTCCGTTCCTGGTAGTATACACTTAACACCAACTGCTTTGTAGGGTTCTCTCCATGGTGTATACTATCGGCGGAGGCTTCTAAAAATAATATTTTGGATCATTTAATAACTTTAGGAATTAATAAATTCCAGGGTCCTACGTCTGGATAATAAAAAATACCAAAGGTTCTACGCCCGGGCTACATATTAGCCTTAATTGCCAAGGGGCTCACTGTGGTACCTACCTACCAAAAAAAGGACTCAGGGAGAACTGGACGACGAAGCCTAACCTGCCCAGCAAGACGGAAGCCAGGGGAGTACCGCACCTACGTAGCAAACCAGACCAGGGTTTACGAACCCACGACCCATATGTACCTTTTACATAAATAATAAATGTTCCTGTAGTAAGGGTTTTTCTTTTCATTTCTATTTCTTTTATTTACAAAAAAAACCCGGCGGGACATATATAAATTCATTTTTGCTTACCACAATAATGTAATGTCGGAAGGCCGCCGTGAGTATCGCGTCTCGATTTATCGTAGCGGATAAAGTATCCCACCGTTCTACACGGCAACTGTATAGCTGCGTATACGCTACTTATTTTATAACATGCTCACGGCCGCCCGCAGCTCAGTCGTCCGAACGCTCACGCCTCGAACGCACGTCACTTTATCTCGCACTCGCTCGCTATTACTTACGCGCTTACATCAGTTCTAATATTTCCGTACTTCCATATCTTCATTTCTTCACTTCATCTCTTCATCTTTGTTTTCAATTCTGTGCCTCATTGCTGTGCAATAAACTGTTGGTGGTCAGTGACTTGGACTTTTATTGTTCTCCAAATAAGAAGAACTCATCGACGTCGCAAACAACCACTACAAACATTTATTTATTAGTTTTAAAAGTGCTCATTCTAAAGTATCTTCTTAAACATTAAACCGTTGGATTAAAAGCACACTTAAAGAATCTGGAATAAACACATCCATACTTTCAGCACACAGTACTCGACATGCTGCCACATCCAAAGCCAACAAACTTGGGGTCAATTTTGATGTAATTAGAAAGCTGCTTGGACAAACTCTTCGTTCGTATTGGCAAAGTTTTATAACAAAGTATTATAAGCTCAAATGATTTCGCTACAACAACCTTTGTCTTCACACACCTGAAACAAAATAATTTATGTGTCGGAGACACTATCAGGATGGTGGTATAATGCTCCGATCATCAGGTTGCAAGGTGAAAAATAAAACACAGTGGGCGTTCAATATTCTTGTTAATGATTTAAATTAGGTTTACACAGTTTAACTTAATTTGATTAAAGCTTTTAGGTTATGTTAAAACGTGGTACGACTGAAATACACTTAGAGAAACGTTATGCCGTCGGGCATAGGTACGACGCAATATAGGATTTTATTACAAAGTACACTGGTTAACTTAATGCGACCGTTCAGCTCGACGTCTGCTCGAGAAGTCCCCGCTGTTCGTAGCCGACTCCACAGGTGCCCTCTGTTGGGTTCCCCCTCCGATATCCCATCGAGACACGTTTACAATTCGTACAGTGTTGCCATTTAAATTACAGTTCCGGATTTACGTTTTATTCAAAGTTTAATGATTTATTTAGTTTGATTTTAATCTAATTTTATTTCCGTCCGACACGGCCATTCTGACAAGCACACGTCCTCGTGTGATGATTTTTAGGGTTCCGTACCCAAAGGGTAAAACGGGACCCTATTACTGAGACTTCGCTGTCCGTCCGTCCGTCCGTCCGTCCGTCCGTTTGTCACCAGGCTGTATCTCATGAACCGTAATAGTTACACAGCTGAAATTTTCACAGATGATGTATTTCTGTTGCCGCTACAACAACAAATACTAAAAAACAGAATAAAATAAACATTTAAGTTAATAAATAATATTTTCGACGCCTCAGCGATATTAGTTACCTTACGGTCGAAGAGATGGCGTTACTTGTGGCTAATATGTAGTCCATGCTTTTAGTTACCAGTCGGTCCACGAGATGGCATTGCTTGTGGCTAATATGTAGTCCATGCTTTTAGATACCAGTCGGTCCACGAGATGGCATTGCTTGTGGCTAATATGTAGTCCATGCTTTTAGTTACCAGTCGGTCCAAGAGATGGCGTAGCTTGTGGCTAATATGTGGTTACAAAAACTCAGTAAATATTTAAGTGAGGTTCTCATACAAAAGGCCAGATTTTTTTGGCGTTTTATACATAATGGTACGGAACCCTTCGTGCGCGAGTCCAACTCGCACTTGGCCGGTTTTACTTTAGGTTACAACAAAGCTCTAATTTTAGTTTATTCAGCAAAAGCTACTAATTTTAAACGAGACTACAAATTTAATTTGAACAACAAGTTTTTAGATTACTTAAAATTTCTTTGATTGAACGCCAAGTCTTTGTTTTAATTCTTTTTCCTTTTTTTTGCATTTTTTAGCCCTAACTACCTACACTCCCGCCGCGCCGCTTCCGGTGTCGTCGCTATGGAGAAGAAACGGCAGAACAAACTCCATAACATAACACTTGTTTAGAGCAAAATTACCAAATTTATTATTAACGCGGGTTTGTTTTTAACTTTTTAACGCAATACGTCTTCATCGTAAAACTTGATGACTCGATCAGCTGTGATGTCGGAATTTACCTGTAACAATAAACACAAACGAAAGTATCTCTTAAGGCTCGGCCCTTCCTGACCTAAGTGGGCAGGGAATAAAAAAAACAACTTTATCAAACCATTACAAATTTTGAAAATCTTAACAGATTATTTCTCTCAAAGGCCAAAGCTGACATGTCGATCAACACCCATACTCATTCAAATAATAGGAAACTCATTGAAATATTGCAGTGCTCGTACCCTGACCTCCATCCGGTCCTGATCATCACACTTATAACCTCCATCCGGTCATAAGCATCAACCCAATAGGCAACCTTTATCCAGTCACCTCCGCATGTAACCTCCATCCGGTTACAAATACTACACCCCCCAGATGATCATTTCGAACTTTTATCAAAAATAATCTTAAAAAGGTTTGTTCAACATGTCGCTTTATTTATCCTATCACGTTACAGATTAATCCAAAACAACTTTACATTTCTCATAAAAGTTACTTTTCTCAAAAGTTATCATTTTTCAAACAAGTTGACTTATCGAACGGCACTCAAGTACAATCATGAACTTCTCTCAAAAATAAAGAAATGAAAATTACGTCTTGAAAACAAATTTTAATTCATTTCTCCTTTAAGCTATCAGAAAACAAATATGACGATACAGATCACCTGTTTCGTTGCGTCCGATCTGCGGCTGCCAGTTGCCAGAGCTTCCTCCTTCAATGTCACACGAATGAACTCCAGGAAGCCCACGAGTGCACGCACGCAGCCGTCGATTCGGCTCCAGACAACACATGTGTAACCTGCGTGTGCTGCTGCCTGTGCATCCTCGAAAACTTATCTGAAAACAGAACGATGCACATTGCATCGTCACATGTGAGATTACTTTTAAACTCATTGGTTTCACAAGGTAAATTAAAACCAATCGAAGTGTGCTGCACTTGTAAAAATAATTGGGGAACTGATTGTACCCAACTGCTACTTTAATTAAAAATTTCACTGAACTTCCACAAACTGCTATTGTTTTTTTTCAGCAAATAGAAAATGACGAAAGATTTTAAATTAAAATTAACAAATTTTACAGAACCTCCGATATCTTAATTGTTATCTTTTGTCATTGTTCATTAATTACAAGACACATTAAAAGGTCATATTTTCACAAGGAACGAAAATAAAATGGAAGTTATAAAACTCCAACACACCAGATGTAACCAAATAAAACTTTGTCATACCAAAAACGCCGTTTCACTTTTACCTCGTCTAGCCGTTACTATATCTAGGTAATGTCACCCTTGGTTGCAGATAGGAACCAGAAAAGGTCTTAGTTTCCAGTTCCTTATAACCTAGAAACGTCGACTTTATTTATTTCGAAAATCCATACTAATATTATAAATGCGAAAGTCTGTCTGTCTGTCTGTGTGTCTGTCTGTCTGTGACGTTTTCACGGCTAAACCACCGGTCCGATTTGGATGAAATTCGGAATGAAAATAGTTGAAGACCCAGAGTCGCACATAGGCTACTTATTTTTTCAAAAATCAACCCCTAAAGGGTTGAAATAGGGGATGAAAGTTTGTATGACAAATCTAAACTGCCTGACCGATTTCGATGAATTTTCCCCGGAAGATAGTTGATAACGTACCCCCTTCCCCACTTACCCGGTTCGCGATATAAACGAATTCCACGCGGGCGAAGCCGCGGGCAAAAGCTAGTATAGTGACTAAAGCGGGTAAGAATCCAACTAATTCGTCGGTAATAACTCTAACGACAATGTTTTGGATCATTAGATAACGCTTGCACAATATTTAAAAATAACAATGAACTACGCGGGTATTTAGAATATCGAAATTATTTTGTCACATAGTAAATAAAACTTTGAAAATTGCATTGTGTTTCACTTTTAAAACAACGTGAACTAATGAGTAACTAATTCGATCGACGTCACCAATGAAAAACCAAACCGTTCACTTTTTAAAAGCGTAAGCTAATTATTGTTGTAGGTACTCGATAAATGGAATACTTCGTCAAGTTGAGCACAAATAAAGCAAACTATTTTGTGTGTGTTTCTTTTCCAATTAATCCTTTTCAGCGATAAGCGGTGCACCAAATTACCAAAAACCAAAATAACTATCACGAACATTACACGTTTGATAAAAGTCACTGCACTGTACGTCATATCTCGTTATCAATTAAAAATTGTACCAACACGGAATGCATAATAAAATGCCTGACTTTAAAACGTTTGTTTTTCTTTTTCGACCAGACTACAAAATATTATCCACCCCCTTTATCTTTAAGAATTCTATGAACGTAGATTAATTATTATTGTCACTTCGGAACATAATAATTTTACTTTAAAATGACTCGAGTTACGTTACATTTCGATTAAATTAATTGAACAAAAATGCTTACCCAACCAAGTACCAATATTATCCAATAACTTTCATCAACTATTATCATCAAGGAAACTCAAAACAAAGCATGAATCTTATTCGTGGCCTGTGGCTTTTCACTAAGCCCAACCAACAAACCTTACGTTTGTTACACACGCATTCTTCTGAATGCCGAACGGGTCGCACGGATTCTTCCGTGGTCTAACCTAGACCCCGACCTCCGCCAGAGCCACCCGCGCACCGCGCATCCACGGACTACTTAAAGTAGATACCGACTTCTAACGGACTACGGCTACGAAATGTCTACTGGTACGGTCCGACCAGCCGAACTAAGATTCACCACTATTACCCGACTCAAATTCACTTTTTATATCACAACACTTCAAATGGTACTTAATCCTTGGGCATTCTAACAAACTAACCACAAATCTACCCACATTAAACTTCAACAAAATGATCGCATGATAAAAGTGTGTTCCGATGTTATAATACTTGGTTAAACTACACTAAAATCAAAGGGTGTAACTTTCCCTTCATAATAAAAACAGAGAGGTCATAATAAAAACGATTTCTTTTTTTTTCAGCGATTAAACGTCAAAATAAGATTACAATGAGGAGCGATTTGTTTTAATTACGGAGCTACGTTAAATGATTTTATCACCGGAAATTGATGTCTTTATTTTCACTCACGATTATCAAACAAACTACGCACACACAATATAGTTTACACAAAAATTAAAATTTAAGCAATGAAATTGTATCACCTCAGACGTAATGGAATAAAAATAATGCCATACCCATACTCGCTGTGTTACTTAGCTTTACCAAAATTCGACGCCACATTCCATACATGCCATGTGAGATGGAATGTCACATGGCAACTCACTTGCCATTTATGGATCCAGTTATCACCTGAAAATTGCAACCTGAAAACCTGAAAATTGTAACCTGAAAACCCACAGTGAGTTCTTTATCCCAACTTCTGATGTCGGAGACACTATCAGGATGGTGGTATAATGCTCCGATTATCAGGTTGTAAGGTGAAAAATAAAACACAGTGGGCGTTCAATACGTTTCTTCATGATTTAAATTTGGTTACAGGTTACACAGCTTAACTTAATTTGATTAAAGCTTTTAGGTTATGTTAAAACGTGATACAACTGAAATACACTTAGAGAAACGTTATGCCGTCGGGCATAGGTACAACGCAGTATAGGATTTTATTACAAAGTACACTAGTTAACTTAATGCGACCGTTCAGCTCGACGTCTGCTCGAGAAGTCCCCGCTGTTCGTAGCCGACTCCACAGGTGCCCTCTGTTGGGTTCCCCCTCTCCGATATCCCACCGAGTGACGTTTACAATTCGCACAGAGTTGCCATTTAAATTACAGTTTCCGGATTTACGTTTTATTCAAAGTTTAATGATTTATTTAGTTTGATTTTAATCTAATTTTATTTCCGTCCGACATATGTATAACATATAAAACACAAAATTTTTTGTGGTTATTAAATAAACAATAATAAAATAATACTTACAATGATGGCGTTTCTATGCACTAAAGCGAGAGGTTACTAAAACTTAAACTCGCAACACCGTCACATTTTATTACCTTTAAACATCCTACATAATTTTTAACTATAAATCGCAAAGAATGAAGCTGCGAAATATAATTGATGATCAAGCGAACTTGCAAAGTGAAGTTCGATCACAATTATATGAGCAGCTTCATTCGACGATTTATACACGCCCTCCCTTCGGATTCAAACAATATATTATTTATTTATTTATACAAAAATTTGCTTACAAAAACATGACAGTTAATAAACCAATTCGTTTTTAAAGCTTTGCTATGTAGTTTCCTGCCGCGCCAATAAGATCGGCAACAGGTGAACAAAATATGTCAATGGATGGATCCCATGCCACTAAGCCATTGAGTAAAGTGAGCGCCCACAAACAGCTTATGGGGCCGGCGTCTAACTTGAACGTAATTGTCAGGGACATTCAATGAAATAAGTTCTAGCACTGACGGGTTGTTAATGTTTCCCCTAATAAGTTGCACAAAATATTCAATTAAAAATAAATTACGCCGATACTCTAAAGAATTGTAACCTAACATCCCCATAACAAAAAGGCTTGAATAAATGTAAGGATACCCAACATGGTATCCATACGTACGGAAATATAAAAATCTTAAAAAATTCTTTTGGAGCTTTTCCAACATAAACTTGTATTTAGCTTCATGTGGGCTCCAGATAGCTGCATTACTTTCTAGTATGCTACGTACAAAGCTATTATATAATAGCTTTATAGCAACGATACTATCCAAGTGTCGAGCTTGTCGTAATACAAAACCCAAAGTCCGGTAGGCCTTAGTACAAATGGCTGTAATATGATCGCTAAAAGATAAATCGGCTCTAATCAGCACACCCAGGTCTTTAACTGATGAGCGACGTGAAAGGATTATATTATCAATCTTATAATCGAAGGAAATTGGGTGTTGCTTACGAGTAAGGGTCATTACAGAGCACTTGCTTTCGTTGAACATAAGTTTGTTCTTCCTGCTCCAGTTCAATATACTGTCAATATCGTCTTGCAGAAGTTGGCAGTCCGTCTGGTGCTTAATTTCCAAGAACAGTTTTAGGTCGTCTGCAAATAACAGACATCTAGCCGTACTGACTACGCTTGGTAAGTCATTAATAAAAATTAAAAATTCTAAGGGCCCCAAATTTGAACCTTGACCGATTCCCGAAAAGGTATAATACGACTCAGAGGTACTTCCATAATACTGCACATACTGCCTCCGGTTCCGGAGGTAGCAGGAGAAGAATTTGAGCAAATGTGGAGAAAATCCGGCAGTTGCAAACTTCTGGAGAAGAATATCATTATCTACGGTATCGAACGCTTTTCGAAAATCGAAATACGCAGTATCCACCTGGATCCCTTCATCAACTGCTTTCGTGGTATATGTCCAGAAAGACAACAAGTTGGATGTTGTGGAGCGATTCTTCCTAAATCCATGCTGGGCGTCCGCTAGATGACATTCAATTTTGTCTTGAATCAATCGACACAGCACAGATTCGAATAACTTACCAAACACAGACAATACGGCAATAGGTCACTTACATTCGACCCAGAACCCCCCTTTGGAACCGGCACCACACGGGAGATTTTCCACGCTTTTGGATAGGTACAACTAGTTAAGCATGCATTAAATATGTACATCAAAGGTTCCGCGAAAACCGAACCACAATCCTTAACAATGTAGGGGGGAATGCCGTCCGGCCCCGCAGTACGCTTTGGTTTCATTTTTTTTAATGAGAGATATATATCTAAACTCGTAATTGTACAGATATCTATCACTGCTCCTACCCCAGTTCCCGAAGCTGTATTCGCCTCTGCAAAGTTAAGACTTGGCGGTTCTTTACTGTATACTGAACTAAAGTAGTCTGCAAACAATTGAGCACATTGGCTAGACGGTGGTGTTTTTCCGTCGGGTAATACTAATTTAGGACCTTTATTCTTATCACGTTTAGAAGCTACATAACTCCAAAAACACGATGGATCCCTACGTATATCACCCTCCATACGTTTTTTGTAAGCCAGAAAGTCAGCCCTTATGCTCAACTTAGCAAGCGCCCTGTAATACGAAAATTTACATCGATAACAACGACGTTTCGTTTTTTTAAACAAACGATGGTATCTTGATTTTATTATAATGTTGCGTTTCGTTTGCGGCGAGTACCACACTGGGTAATTATACCGAGGTTGTACCGCTGAACGCCGTTTAATTGGTACGCAGCTATCTAAACTTATTGTTAAGCAAGTTATAAAAATTACTTACCATTAAATTCACATCACTTACAGTGTACAAAGACTTCCAATCTGTGGCCGCAATTTTTGCATATAAACTCGGGAAGTCCGCTTTATAAAAATCCCACTCAGTGCTAGAAACCATTTCTATCGATTGACCAGACTCCTTCCTTAACCTACGTTCTATATTAATTTCAAGCGCAGGATGATACGCGTCAGGAATGGTTATAGTGTCAACTGCCCTTTGCACTTCGACCTCACCCAACGCCTCAGTGACAAGGACTAAGTCCAAAATACCATTGAAACTATTGCATATTTTGTTCACCTGTCGAAGACCACAACACGCCAGTAGACATCCGAAGCTCGCTTTAATTGAGTTACTAGCTGAATTTAGGTTGAAATCTCCGCAGATTAATACATGTTTATACTTGGAACATATATCTTCTACACAATTAAATATACACAGTACCTGGTTGACCGAGCTTTGCTCGGTTGAAAATTATATTTAGTATGAATCGCAAGAAATACGAGGAATTCCGCCATCTATTCAGGAGTCAAATCATACAACTGTTCACTGAGCACAAAATTCATTTTACTTATGTTACGGCCAAAGGATCTCAACAGCGTGTTTCACAAAGTTGTACAGCGCCATCTAGTTTCATACTACTGAAATTTCAACACGTTACAAACAGTACCTCATAGAAGTTAACTGTGTGAGCGAATTAATTGCATTTTAAATAGGTACATACTTAATTAGATAAATTCATTGAACTTTCCTTCGTACTTTTCGCAGGCTTAGGCAGTCCCCGACTGAAATTTTTATTTGCGATAAAATGTATTGAATGTTTATGATAATTAAACAACATAAATAAATATACTTTTAGTTTAATGAGCAAGTTGTTAGGCGTACTTAAAATTTTATTGATTCTATTTACAACAATAGTAATTTCATCGATCTGACCATTATTTATTTAAAACTTTATTAAAATATATTATTAAATCGATAATAACAAAACTAACATTTATTTACAAATATTCTCGTAAATATCACAAACGCACGTTAAACTATCACTACGCGTCCTGCGAGGTCAAGCGAGATAATCGCACTGATTTTTAATTTTATTCAAACAGAAAATAGGTAGGTATAACGCAAAAATAGCGCTTCAACGTAAGAATGAATATAATATTAGTATTAGCCGAACAAAAATATATTCGAGCGCCATCTAGTTTCATACTACTGAAACAAACAAACCGTATCTCATAGAAGTTATCCTAATGTTTCATAGATGGCGTCAGTATGATGTTTTTAAAATCTCTTTATCTCGGGAACCGAGCTTTTCTCGAACCTGGGACCTTGATAAATCGATTCCTTGAGCCGAAAACCCCCTAATCTGTAACTTTCATGAAAATCTTTGCAGCCGTTTCCGAGATCGTGATTATATATAAATAAATAAATAAATATACAAGAATTGCTCGTTTAAAGATATTAGATATACTGTTCCTCATCCGTATTCGGTGGTATATAGACACAAATCAATATAGTTATTAAATTAAACTTAAAGTACAATCCAACACACACAATATCACAAACAGTACTGAAATTCTCAGCGAAATCTACTGGCTTCATCTCATAGCGCGTAGCAGCAATGAGAGCAACTCCACCACCTCGTCTGTTACCAGGTCGGTCACAGCGTATAATCTGGTATCCTCGTGGAATAACTTCTGCATCACTGATGCTTCCATTAAGCCAGGTTTCGGAAAACATCAACACATCTACTTGTGATGAACTAATTTCTATTGAAACTTGGTGTAACTTAGTGCGCAGTCCTCTCACATTCTGGTAATAAACTGATAACATTTTACTACACTGTGTTTTCTTGCGCCGTTTTTTCATCCTGTCTGTGACTATGCCTATATCTGGAGTTTCCATTATATGTACCTCTTTTCCGAAACCACTCATTTATTTCAGTGTTTGGTGGCCAGTTTTCCGCACTCATAAAGAATTTGAATAAACTTTCAGGCACTGATACGCAGAAAGAAGCATAAAATGAATGTTTCAATTCAATTTTTTCAACATTATATGGAACTCTAGATGGTTTTTTTTTCGCCATATATGCTTGCAACTTTTCAGTTGTCGTATCCGGATGTAGTGACCATACATGAATGGTGCGCATTTTTTCTACACCAGCCAAGTCACTATCAATGTCCCCCGATCCATGAATAACTGGGCGCCTTTGTTTACGTCGCCGTACAATTGACCATTTCTCCGCTAAGTCATTCGCTGCATCGTCTCCCTGCACGTCCGATGAATCATTACGCGTAGTACCTTGCATACGCATCGACACTTGACGATCATGCGTGTATGCAATCTTCGAAGCTGGGGCGGGCGCTACGACAGGTCCGTTTCGCTCAGCACACTCCGCTCGCTGTTCATTGCGCTCCGTCACTCGTACCTCGGCGCCCGTCGTCACCGCTCGGGCTCGCTGCTTGCGAGTCATCACGCACGCTCTCTTTTGCTCCTGGGGCTGTGACTGGGCCGCTGTCGATGACGTCGGTGGGGTCTCACTTGTGCATTCGGCCGACTGATGTACGTCGTTGGCGATGAGCAAGTCTGATTTTGCTTTAACTGACTTTTGCCGTTCAGTTTTTTCCTTCTGAACATTGTCTATTTTAACGTCCAGAGCTCGAACCATCTCTATTAGAGAGTTAATTTTCAACTCCAGTGGTAGCACTATTCCTTGTATCACTGCGATGATATCCTTTGTTAGCATTTTATCCATATTTCTAGCAAATAAACTATTTATTAGCACAGAGCGATTGCAAACACGTCTGACTCGGTCGAGTGCGACTACCCGCAACATGCCTTACCCGAAAAAAAAATATAATAAAATGTGACAACTTTTTTATAAATTGCACTTTAAACCAAATGAGCAAAAATCCCGAGACGAGTCGAGCAGGTAAGCTTGGGTGGGGATGAGACCACGTGGAGTGACGTTTTTTAGTGTTGCCAGCTCTAAAAATCCGTGCAAGGCTGACGCTTGGAGCCACATCCACCTCCACAGCCACATCTACCTAATTGTTAACTATAAATCGCGTCGAATGAAGCTGCTCATATAATTGTGATCGAACTTCACTTTGCAAGTACGCTTGATCATCAATTCCATCTCACATGGCATGGATGGAGTGTGGCGTCGAATTTTGGTAATGTTAAGGATTTCAAGTAAGACATCTCACTCAATGGGTATGGCATTATTTTTATTCCATTACGTCTGAGGTGATACAATTTCATTGTTTAAATTTTAATTTTTGTGTAAACTATATTGTGTGTGTGTATAGTTTTTTTGATAATCGTGAGTGAAAATAAAGACATCAATTTCTGGTGATAAAATCATTTTAACGTAGCTCCGTAATTAAAACAAATCGCTCCTCATTGTAATCTTATTTTGATGTTTAATCGCTGAAAAAAAAAGTTTTTATTATGACCTCTTGTGACTTTCCCTTTGATTTTAGTGTAATTTAACCAAGTATTATAACATCGGAACACACTTTTATCATGCGATCATTTTGTTGAAGTTTAATGTGGGTAGATTTGTGGTTAGTTTCCTAGAATGCCCAAAGGCTAAGTACCTACCATTTGAAGTATTGTGTTATAAAAAGTGAATTTGAGTCGGTAATAGTGATTAATCTTAGTTCTGTTGGTCGGGTCTTGGATAGACCGCGGAAGAATCCGTGGGACCCGCGTTGGGCATTCAGAGGAATGCGTGTGTAACAAACGTAAGGTTTGTTGGTTGGGCTTAGTGAAAAGCCACAGGCCACGAATAAGATTCATGCTTTGTTTTGAGTTTCCTTGATGATAATAAGTTGATGAAGGTTATTGGATAATATTGGTACTTGGTTGGGTAAGCATTTTTGTTCAATTAATTTAATCAAAATGTAACGTAACTCGAGTCATTTTAAAGTAAAATTATTATGTTCCGAAGTTACAATAATAAAACCGTTTTACACAACAATAAAACGATTATTATGAGCCGAGAGAAAACACAGCGTCGCTTATGTGTGTATATTGTGTATTATAGTGTGTGGGTAGGCCTGTCAGCGGTGGTTGTTTTGCGAGTTTCTGTTTTAAATTCATTTAAATCCAAGTTTTTATTTAATTTTTCTTGAATAAAGTAATTGTGAACAGTACGGAAATTACAGTTTTATCGTGTGCTAGTGCTATCTTCGGATAAATTACAAGAAACCTCTATAAAAAGGCATTTTTCTTGTTGCACGGAATCAGCTGTTTGACAGTCAGCTGATTGAACTTGCTTAGCGCCGTAAGTGTTTATATACCTACACGAAACTATATCCTCGTTATCTCTGTGTTGTGGCACATATTGTTTACTCATTAATAATCCTTAAACATTCAAAGTAAACAAATAAGTACAAATAATCAAATAACAATCATAATTTGTCAACGCCATCTATTGTGAAGTCAAGGAATCCAGATCCTAGTGAATATGGTTGTTAAGTGTAGCTCGTGCGGAATGTTTGCGTCTAGTGACTTCGTAAAGTGTTCGCAGTGCGCATCTACGTTCCATCGACAGTGCGCCAATATCAATACTGATGGTCGCCTCCACGCTAGATGGCAGTGTAAGGCTTGTAAAGGTAAAAATAAACCGAAAAATGTGACACCTCAGTCGACTAGCTCGGAGAGTACTGATGCAGATTGTGGGGAAGCACGTACTGACGTTGTTATGGGGAATGTTGACCTCAATCTAGCAGAGGAGATTAAACTCATCCGTACTCAGCTAACTACAATAATAAATGAAACATCGAGCTGTAGGCAGGAGATGGCTTCTTTTAAGCAGGAAGTGTTGAAGCTAAATACAACTGTCAGTGAGTTTGATAAGCGTCTAAATACCGTCGAGGAGAGTGTTAATGCTATCAACAAGCGCTTAGCAGCAGCAGAAACTAAAATAATAGCCTCCTCCGTTGTCGACTTAAAGGCGAATATAGAATGTCACTTAAACGACAGGGATCAGCAAACTTACTCCTGTGACATAGAAATAGCAGGGATCGACGAAGTATCAGGTGAAAACCCAGTGCACCTAATCACATTAGTTGCAAAAAAGATTGGCGTTGCAGTCGATGCAGGCGACGTCGTAAGTGCGGAGCGAAGGGGTAGACCCCGTGACGTCAGAGGCGACAGTGACAATGTCCCACGCCCGCGCGTCCTCGTCGCACGTCTGGCCCGCAGGGCGCTCAGAGACGATCTGATCCGAGCCGCCCGCACTCGCCGTGGAGCCGACAACACCGGGATTGTTTCAACCCATCCACCACGCCGGCGCCGTATTTACGTTAATGAGCGTCTCACCTGGCAAAATAGACGGCTTTTTCATGCTGCGCGAGAGGCGGGTCGAAATAAAGGCTGGAATTACGTCTGGACTCGCGATGGGCGTATTTTCGTCAGACGAGATAAGGACACTCCTGCTCTTCGAATTCGATCTGATGCGGATATTGAAAAAGTTATTAAATAATAAAACAGTTGTTGTTTATAATCTTATTTTAATTGTATCATTTTCTCATTATAATGTAAGACAATGTTGGCGTACACTTAATTTGCAATTTTACATTAAATATAATTATTATTACATGTGTAGGAATGGCTTAAATAATAAATATTTCACAAGGGGACCCAGGATAAATTCAATGTCAAAATTTTACTCAATTACCATACTGTTATACTTATTTTACATTAATGTCTAAAACAAAGTACATTAAAATTGGCCTACTAAATGCAGGATCACTAGGCACGAGATACGAAGAATTCATAGCAGCTATGCTAGACCATTCGGTCGACGTCATGGCCATTAATGAAACGTGGCTTAGAGAGGGAGAGGAAGGTCGCGCCCCTACGGTACCTGGGTACGCGTTAATCCATAAAGCTCGCCCAGTTTCTACCAAGGGGGGGCTGGGAGGTGGCGTTGGGTTCTTTATCCGCAAGGGGCTGCGCATTAGGGTACTTACACACCCAGTCGCCGACCATGTTGAGCAAATGTGGCTCAGTGTCTCATGTAGTGGGAAATCCTTACTACTAGGGACCGCGTATCGCCCGCCATGGTTGCCACTGCAAGTATTCCTGGACGGACTTACCGATTCTCTCTCTACTTTTGAGTGGCATGATTATACGGTGTTGTTAGGGGATTTTAATGTTGATATGTTAAATGTGCACCACAATAATACTAAATCAATTCTGGACTTTCTCGGCCTTTATAATCTAAAGCAATACGTAGCTGAACCGACCCATTACACAAATCATAGTAAAACTTTATTAGAACTCTTATGCTCTGACACACCTTTGACACATTTAATAGTAGACTATATTAAAGAGTTAAGCAGCCACGCATTTGTATGTTGCCAAATTAATGCCTCTAAAAATCGCATACCGCCCAAGCTTCTCACTTATAGGCAAATAAAAGACATCGATCTGAAACATTTCCAAGAGGATTTAAAGACTTTACAGTGGGGAACGATACAATAGCTGTCCGATATAAACGATATGACGGGACAGTTTACTACCACCGTACTGCAACTATTTGATTTACATGCTCCAATCAAAACGAAATGCATCAAAGACCACCAACACCCGTGGGTCACATACAACATTAGGTTTATTTATTTATTTATTTAGTCTTTATTGAACAAAAAAAAGAAAAAAGTGGTACAATTGGCGGACTTAATGCTAAATTGTACTCGGGTAAAATATTTGTACTCGGGTCATGGGTGTAATTGTAATGTGTTATATGTGTAGTCCATGCCACCCGCGACACAGGTACCTAGTAACCTACTGCGGGGGTATGAGTGTGTTAGCGTTTATTGTTAGCGTTTATTTCAATTTTCAAGAGGTCACCGAAACTGAAATTAGTAATCAAATCATTGCATTCAAACGCTATTGGGGCTGATGGTATATCTCTAGAAATGCTCCAGATGACACTGCCAGACACGCTTGGACTTCTAGAAACCATAATTAACTTGTCTTTTAAAACAAGCACCTTCCCAGATCTTTCGAAACATGCCTTGGTGAAACCTATTCCAAAAAAAGATAACCCAGTCGAGCTTAAAGACCTAAGACCCATCAGTATCTTACCAAACGTCTCTAAAATTCTTGAGAAAGTTGCCTGTAGCCAGTTGAAACAGTACCTTAATTCAAACGATATTTTGCCAATCCATCAGTCCGGCTTTAGACGTAAGCACAGTACGACCACGGCGCTTATGGACGTAGTGGATGACCTTCTATCAGCGCAGGACGTTGGTGAGGGCTCTATACTGGTTCTGCTCGACTACACCCGTGCATTTGAGTGCTAAATGTGCCTTTACTTTTGTCTAAACTCGCTTACTACGGGCTAGAACCTGACGCTGTAAAATGGTTTGATTCTTACTTTCGAGGCCGCTCCCAGACTGTAGTCCTAGACCAAGGCAATGGTGTGCAACGCTCACATGGCGAGCTAGTGACCAGAGGTATAGCGCAAGGTTCGATTATAGGACCTTTGCTGTTCATTTTATATAGCGCGGATATAGTCAAGCAGATAAGATATTGCAAATACCACATATATGCTGATGATATCCAATTATACATTTCTTTTAAGCCATGTGACACACAGGCCGCTGTTGAAATGTTGAACACCGATTTGCAACGTATCTGTGACTGGTCAGACAGAAATAGTCTTGTACTCAATCCTCAAAAGTCGAAATATATAATCATAGGCACCAAAAAGCAAATAAAAAATATTTCTGCACGTTCCCCTTCTGTAATTTTAAATGGTGCACCTGTAGAGAGAGTATCGGAGGCCCGCAACCTGGGCATTGTAATGGATGAATCATTGCGCTTTTAGTCGTATGTTAACAGCATCGTGCGGAATTGCTTTTGTCGTCTTAAAATCCTTTATAAAATCAGAAATTTCATAGACACTGAGCTACGTATGACATTATGTGAAACTATCGTGTTATCAAAACTTAACTACGGGGACACCGTTATAGGGCCGAGGTTATTAGCACGCTCGCGAAATCAAATTCAACGAGTGCAGAATGCCTGTGCAAGATACATATTCGATGTACTATCTCGCGCACATGTTACCCCCTTTTTAAACGATGCTAACACATTAAAGATGCAGTTTCGCAGACAATTACATCTTGCATCAATGCTTTTTGGGATTGTTATAGACAAGTGTCCGCCATACCTGTACAAAAAGTTGAACTGGTTTAAATGTAGCAATGTTTCTCATACAACTAGGTCCTCAGCTCCCAGATTGGCATATCCACGACATAACACTGCAGCATTTTGTGGCAGCTTCAAGTACAGTGCTACAAAGTGCTGGAACACCATACCCCCACCTATCCGCAGCCTGAAAATAATACAAAATTTCAAAATTAAATATAAAATTTACTTATTAACGTTACAGAAAACATTGGCATAATCAAGCACATATTAATCTACTTGCACACGTATTCATGTTTACACTATGTGAAAGTCATTAAAATCACTCACTCCATTGGTTATAGCCGTCCAGCGATGTTAGATGATGATGATTTGGGGGTTGAGGATCCTCAAGAGTACACACGTCATTTTTTTTTCTTTTGTCACGCACGCCAACATTGGTCGATTGGTCCTTTTTGTTTTGTTCTCTATAGCTGTTTCATTTATTTTGTCATAATACTCGATTTGAAACCAGCACTTATTATTTTAGTTAGTATTTTAAGTCCATATTACTCTTTCTTATTACTCTTTTGTCTCTTGTTATATTGTAGGTAATTTGTTTATCACTTTTCACCAATTGTAATTCTGTGTAACGTATTTCAATTCTCTTGAAAGTTTATAGCCAGCACTTGACAAATTAATGTTTTTCTTTTGTTTTTCCTTTGTTGTTGCCCTTATATTAATTTTGTAATTATTAATATTAATGTTTTGAAGTTATACTTCTTTTGGCGCGTTATGGAAATTTGATGAGGGTGAATTTGCGCTCACCGACTCCTAATTTTAACAGCATGAAATTCGTTTTGCGATGCGCGCGCAGCTGTATGAAGTTGCCGGCTAACCACTCATACTGATTGGCCTATTGGCATTTTCAATGTAAAGTAGCGTCATCTGACAACAAAATTAAATAGAAGTACTATTTCAACACGTTACAAACAGTACCTCGTAGAAGTTATCCTAATGTTTCATAGATGGCGTTATTGATCTCCTGTAAAATTTGTTCAAAGTCCCTTACTAGGTTTTGATTTGGGACAGCCGAATTATTGCAAACGTTGACTATTCTCTGTGTTATGTTATTTAGAAACCAATGAGCAGAATCACAAATCCTTATTTTGTGGCAGAATGGGGTTAATGCCTTGGTAGACAATTATACTCATAACGATCTATAAACATACGCTAAAGAAGTATAACTTCTAACGCGTGTACATAAGTACACACACTCGTTTTATTTGTTGCTGTGCCAGTTCTTCTGACGTTTGTTCCAAGGACCTGATAGCTGAGTCTGGTCCAATTGCGCTCCCCAACCCATACCTGATGCATCCGTGCTCAAAAAATGGGTTATTTTGGGCAGATGAATGGGAACAGCAGCCGCAGTTATGGCTCCGAGCCACCACTTTGCATCTTTCATTGCTGCATCTGTCATGTGAACTACCCTCCGCGGGTCGTTCACAGCGCCTGCAGTGCAGACGACCGCGTGCTACGGCCATGCAAGCAAAATTGGGTAGACCCAGAAGGTGTTGAAGCTGGCGAAGATTGCAAGCTTTTAGCCGTATCACTTTCTTCAAGGCTGTGGTAATCATTATTTCCTTCTTCGTGGGTAGAGACATAATGTTCTCCTGAGTCTTCCATACCAATCCTAAGAACTCTATTATTTGAGTAGGTATTAATATTGATTTTTTGGTGTTGACCTGTCATCCGAGAGCTCTCAGGAGTTTTACGGCCTCCGCGGCCTGAACGAACAATACAGTCCGATCCTGGTGAGCTAAGAGGAAGTCGTCTAGATAGACTAGAACTCAACAACCTCTCTTGCGTAGGATCTCCGCGACCCAGCAAGTAATTGCGGCAAATAACTGCGGGGCTGATGAAAGGCCGAATGGTAGGCAAGTCATTTGCAGCACTTCTCCCAAATAACTAACTCGTATAGGAATGGCCTGTGGGAGTGAGCTATGGGAATGTGGAAATAAGCCTGTGATAAGTCGATCTTTACAAGCCAATCGTCCTGTTGTAAGAAGTTTGGAACAGATGCTTGAGAAATCAGGTGGAACGATTTTGTCTTTATGTACCTGTTCAGGCCTCTTAGATCGACTACAGGCCTCTGTCCCCCGTCGCTCTTTTTTACGAGAAACATTCGTGAAAAGTAACTCGGAGTGAGACTTATCGGAGTCTCTAAGATTTTTAATTTTTTTAATTCTTGAATTTGAATGGACATTTCGGGAGATGGTCTCGTGGCAAATTTCTGAACCACTCCCGTCGATGGATAAATCAAGGGGGGTTTTTTCATGAATGATATCCGAGCTGCGATAATTGTATTTAGAACAAATTTGTTGGCTCCTAACTCCTTCCACTTTGTTTGAAAATCCCTCAAACATCCCCCCCTGAAGATATCTTGATTGTCACTTATCGTCTTTTGTTGATCTATCCATGCGGGGACGAAAGGAAGATTTCTTTACCTGGCCTTTCCCCTTGAATTTATCACTCCTCTGATTTTTTGACGAATATTTTAATTTTTTTGGAGGGTATGTTGAAGTCGACGGCCCTGGCTCGTATCGTCTTTTAAGCGCTTTAGATTCCTTAATCAGTGGAGGGTTAAGCCACATCTGCGGACCACCTAATGATTGTATTAAGGGTAAAAGCTTTTCCCTGTCGAAAAGATGTTTGGTGCTCGGTGGTATATTACGAAGCGCTGATTGAATGGGTTTATTCGCGATTTCTTTCAATATCCTTTCACGTCTTATTTCCACGCACTCAGCCCTTTTCCCGCATATTATCTGAAGAGTATCTTCGATATTCTTATACGTTTGTGAGTTATTTCCGAAATTAGATGATATTTTTTCGAACAGACTTTGAGGGTTAAGTTCTTGGGGAGAATGGAAAGCCCAATCAACAATATTTTGTAAACTAGATCGTAATAACTCTCTCTGTTCTAGGACAGCGTTCGACAGGGCCGCTACTACCGCCTCTGTTCCCGATAAAAAATCTTTATCTTTATTGAGGTGGTAAAGCTCATCATTTAACTTTAATTCTACAAAGGCGGGTGTTGCGGCAAATGTTTGAAGCGCTTTGTGGAATATCTGACGTGTTTCCATAGAGGATCTCCAAAATGTTGTAATTCCTTAATAATTTTGACCCTTTCAGTAGAGGCAGCCTTTATTAACTTCGACTTATTATAATCCGTTTCAATTGTACCAAACTCCAAAATCCTCCTGGATTCGTTAGGGTTAGTAATGAAATTTGCAGAAGTGTCGATTTTCACACGTGAGATTATTTTTGAGGGTACACTCACTACCCTCATTTAAATACGAGCCGCCAAGATTTTGCATATATAAATTGGAAAGGTAACTAACCTGAGTTATCAGGGTATCAACACGTGGATCGGGAATCGATGTAGGTTTCTTTCTCCTGTGAGCAGATTTATCGCTCTCTGAAGAGGAGGTAGAACTTGAATTCGATGATGCGGCCTCGCCGTCCTCGGCGTTTGAAACCGGCGGAATTTCGATATCTTCACTCATAACGAATAGATATAAGTGTAGTGCACTCTATTCTTTTACTTTTTGATCACTTTTTACACTTTAACTCTTTATAAATTAGCAGAGCAAAACTTTTTGAACAACAATGGCGGCGAGTAACACACGCAATGACAAGTACGGAGCTTGCGCCTTCAGGTGACAGCAACTAGACAGATGTCAATATCCGGATATCGGATATAGCTACGTCAAGATCGTAAGTACAAAGGAAAAAGAAAGGTGAGTACACATTGCATCTTCATAAGCGACGCTGTGTTTTCGACAGGCTCATAATAATTAATCTACGTTCATAAAATTCTTAAAGATAAAGGGGGTAGATTAGATTTTGTAGTCTGGTCGAAAAAGAAAGATAAACGTTTGAGTTCAGGCATTTCGTTATGCATTCCGTGTTGGTACATTTTTAATTGATAACGAGAGTAGTGTATAATGGGGGGTCCTAGATCTTTCGATCTAGGACCCCGCCATTATACACTGTATATTCTGTGCGTATACTGCTTGAATAATCATCTGTATTCTATAACTGATGTAACTGAGTTTATCGGATGTAGAATGAATGTTCATTCATTAGTTCAGGATCTTCGATCTAGGACCCCGCCATTATACACAGTATATTCTGTGCGTATACTGCTTGAATAATCATCTGTATTCTATAACTGATGTAACTGAGTTTATCGGATGTAGAATGAATGTTCATTCATTAGTTCAGGATCTTCGATCTAGGACCCCGCCATTATACACAGTATATTCTGTGCGTATACTGCTTGAATAATCATCTGTATTAAAAAATCAAACTACTGAAACTTTTAAACTGAGTCTATCGGATGTAGAATGAATGTTCATTCATTAGTTCAGGAACCAAATTATTCAGTTGGGCTCTAAGATTGATAACTTATACGTCACCCATTAATCGAATTTTGTGCAGGTTAATTTGTGGTTAAAATGTAAAGGCATATAACAGGGATATGACTTATAACAGGGATAACTAATTATAATGGCGTTGTTAAAAAAAGTAGATTCATCCAAAAACACCTTTATGATCAAGCCACATATTTAAACATGTAACATTTAAACATATAACACTTTCTCACTTCTTTTAACATATATAACCTTGTTTTTTAGATAATTCGAGATATATCCATACTAATATTATAAATGTGAAAGTGTGTTTGTTTGTTTGTTTGTGACTCATTCACGTCGCAGCATTGCTATTATATGGTATGATTTATGTGTGTGGGGATAGTTAGGAGGGTGGAGAGTGACGTCGGCTACTTTTTACCGCGGAAAAATCTCATTCCCATAGGAAGATCGATGTTTTGTTAGTTGCTAGATATTTAGTTCCGGAGTTGTTAATAGATGGCGTTAGTAAAATTCATTTGCAAGTTCTGAATCATGCTATCAAATACTACATACTGCATACAAGTACTACTTTTTATCCCTTTAATCCTACGGGAGCGGGACCTACGCGGCTGTTACCTACGGGTCCCGAAGCAAAGCGCGGGCGGTTCTCTAGTTGTGACATATGACTGTAATCCTTCATTCCATAATATGTTTTTATTTCTTTCTATCCAGCTTACGGTTCATCGTTCGGTCTTTGACAGTTCATAAAATGGAAATGGTGGTTTAATCAATAGAACTATCGTCTGACGATCGCATAATATTGCTATTTCTTTTAAAATAAACTCATTATTATCTTTCTTGAATCCTTGCAAATCAACTATTGCGTTCATATTATCTTTTTTACAATATTACTTAAGGATCTATATTCTAATAGACGATCGTTAATTATAAGACAATACGCAGACGTTTTTTCTGTATCATATTTATTAGGTAACTAGCGGCCCGCCCGCGGTTTCACCCGCGTGGATCCCGTTCTCGTGGGAATATATGCATGTATTATACATAAAAACCTTCCTCTTGAATCACTCTACCTATTACAAAAAACCGCATCAAAATCCGTTGCGTAATTTTAAAGATTTAAGCATACAGACAAACAGACAAACAGACAAATAAACAAACAGACGGACAAAAATAGCGACTTTGTTTTATACTATGTAGTGATAATAATTTTGAACTACTACATATGGAATGATGTTGATTATCATAATTGTTTTCGTTACTGGTGATATCACATTGTTTGTTAGAAGATACCATATAATTGAGAGGCGTTGCAATAGGTTTAAAAAACTGATTTAGATGAATATTAGTATTGAATTCGTCATCCTTCAATTGTTTAATTTTATTTTTAACCGAGTCCGCAGACTTAATAATTTGCTTAGTAATCGTTTCGTTCATAATTGATTCAACTGAATTCAATGAATCGTAAGACTTAAATGAGAATTGTGAAACAAATGTTTATACACTCATATTATAAATATAACGTCACGATTCTATAAATGTATCAAATGACTTTCTATATCGTCCCTCGTCTATATTGCAATCTTTGTTTATAACTAAAAAATCATGAGACTCAATAAAGATCTTAGAACAAAGAGTTTTAAACTTGGACCACTGCATATCAGAACCGACATGTTCATCGTATACATGTTTTAAATTTATATCATCTTGTTTAAATAGTATTAAAACGTTGGCATTATCGCGTATTAATTGTTTCGGTATTTTAGAATATGTTTGTGATAAATAAAAACAATCAATTCCTTTATGTCGCCCCATTGTGAAATAATTTCTTATGTTCGATTGCTTCTCAGTAATGACGTCGTCAAAGATAATTATAGAATTTGGTAGGGCATCATCAGGATGAATACCTAACATCTTTATCATCATTATAAATAAAAACTGGGCTTCTGGAATTTTATCTAATATTTTTTTAAATACTGTAAGAAAGTAGCCGCAAGAGGGTATTCGAAAACATCAGATCACGCCACCGCTACGCAGCACCTATCTATACATCGTCATAAGTTGTAATAAAATCGCATTGCGCTCCAATGTGACTTACTTTTGGATCATCTCTCTTGCGCGTCGGTTGTCGACGTGATTTGTACTGGTGATATCATTTCAATTACTTGCCTGTTTATTGTTTGTTACTTCGTGGTTAATGAGTTGATAACTTGGGCTGTTATTTAGTGTAATTTTATAATTATTAATGTTGTAAATTAAACATAAATTATATGAGGTATGAGTTTTTTTTCGATGTATTAGTATCGAAAATAGTTTTATTCATTAAAATTAGTCTTTTGTATTTGAGTTGCTAAAATCAGAAGTGTGGATAGGTATCCTAGCAATTGCCTATCCCGCTTTGCCATCTTTTAAGTGCCTGAATAACAATCCATTTGTATTTTACATAACTACCTACTGATTATTATTTTTTATGTGGGTATATTGTTGGACGATTTGTGTTTTCGTTGATGATCACGTAGCGGATCACGTCGACGCCGATGTGAGAATAGGTTGACAACTCGCGTGTCGCAGTGGTTGCCATGCCGGACTGCCGTTCAAGAGGTCTTGGGTTCGATTCCCAGCGTGGCGGAAATTTGAATGATGTATTGGATTTTTATATTCTCAGTCTTGTTTTGTGTTCTTGTTTTTGTGTGTTATCCGTCAACAGGGAATAACAATATTGGGCTATGAGTGTATGGCTTCGATCATCACAATGTGTGTAGCGTAATTTAATAAACGTCTCGTTCGTCCAAACGCTTAATATAATTAATTGTAGATTCTTACAGTAGGTACGTTTTGTCATTTGGTAAATAAACTTTTATTTAATTCAAGTTGGGGTTTCTAGAAGGGTTGACAGTTCAGGATCCTTCTTTTGTTGTACAGCTATCTCATTCCAATAGACATTGTTGGATCAGTCAATCTGAGCTATGTGAGATAAAGGCGTCAGCCACCTGGGTTTTGTACAGATAACGGAAGTTGAACGTAAATTGCGTTATTTAGTCTAAGTGACGTAATATGCGTGGTGATATTTTTCCTTATCCTTACTAATATTATAAATGTGAAAGTGTGTTTGTTTGTTTGTTTGTTTGTTTGTGACGCTTTCACGTCGCAACAAAGCTATTATATGGTAAGGTTTATGTGTGTGGGGATAGTTAGAAGGGTGGAGAGTGACGTAGGCTACTTTTTATCGCGGAAAAACATCCCATTCCCATGGGAAGATCGATGTTTTGTTAGTTGCTAGATATTTATTTTCGGAGTTGTTAATAGATGGCGTTAATAAAATTCATTTGCAAGTTCTGAATTACGCTATCAAATACTACATGTAATTTACTTAAGTCATAGGTAAATGTAATAGGCTACTTTAGCTCTGCCTCGAGAACTCCCCGCTCCGGCTGTATTCAGTGTACCGCCCGCCCGCTGGCACTATCCTGTTGGCTGATGTCCGCAAGTTGCTGGACTCGCCGACACCGGTGGTGGGCGCGGGCTACTGGAACTGCAAGCATCCGGGGTGGAATACCCTAGCTGCCAACAGAAGTGGAAGGCTACTTTTTGATGCCGCTGAACAGCACGGCTACACCGTCTGTGGTCCAGATTCCCCGACGCACTTCCCAGATTACGCGAGACATTCGTCGGACGTTCTGGACATAGCGGTGTACCAAGGCCTCCATTGCCAGCCACGATTGGAGACGCTACAGGACAGCATGGGGTCCGACCATGTTCCTGTCCTGTTAGTCCTGGCGCAGGAACCCAGCAGAGTCTTGCCAAGGCCCCGTTGCCTTATGGACTGGACAACCTTCGAGAAGCAACTGGAGATCACCACGCCAACTCAGCCTGTCCGCACGGATGCGGACGTTGACCAGTTAGCGGTCGAGCTCACTGTCAGAGAGCAGAATGCACTGCAGGCTGCAAGCAGAGAGCAGAAGGCTCCGGGGAAACTTCCAACTCTCCCCTATCACCCCAGCAGCCTGCAGAAACGCTGGCAGGAGTCCGGGTGTCCGCAGCTGAAGAACCAGCTCAACCGGACCGCAGCCCGACTCAAGGCCGAGTTAGATGCACACGCGACTGAGAGCTGGGAGGAACAGCTGGACGAAGCGTGCGACGACTGGGCGGCACTACACTGCATATGTCATCTCTCACGGCTTGGTGCAGCGCACCATCAAGAAGCTCCCTCCCAACAAGGCCCCCGGTGCTGACGGGATCACAAACAGAGCGCTGCGGCACCTTCGCACCGGAACCTTCCCGCAGGCCTGGAAGTCGGGGAGGGTTATAATGCTGCCCAAGCAGGGGAAAAACAGGCTGAAGCCGGAGAGCTATAGGCCAATCACCCTGCTTCCCACCCTATCCAAGGTGTTCGAAAAGCTCCTGCTGCGACACCTAGCGCCGCATATTGCCCCCAGACCGGAGCAATTCGGGTTCCGGCCGGAACACAGTACGACTCTTCAGTTGTCGAGGGTGATGCACACCGTTACCGCGGCTCTGAATAAGAGAGAACGCGTGTGTGCAGTATTCCTCGACATGGAAAAGGCGTTCGACCGTGTTTGGCACGACGGCTTTCTCTACAAGATCTCGCAGTCGACGGCGCCCTGGCGTGCCGTTAAGGTGATCTCCAGTTTCCTCGAAAATAGAAGCTTCAGAGTAGTGGTTGAAGACGCCGAATCCATCGAGCGTCCGATCGCAGCCGGCGTCCCGCAAGGGAGTTGCCTGTCCCCGGTCTGCTACGCCTGCTACACCGACGACATCCCGGCGGCAGGGGGGGCGTCGCTTGCCCTGTATGCCGATGACATGGCGTACATCACCACGTCGCTGAATAGAACCCACGCCATCGTCAAGATGCAGCGTGCGCTTGATGCCCTCCCCGAATGGCTCGCCGCGTGGAGACTGTCGGTGAATGTCGGGAAGACGCAGGCCGTGAACATAGGAGGATACCTCAACAAGCGGGACCCTACTCTGGAGCTTCACGGACAAGATATCCAATGGGCCCCACAGGCCAAATACCTGGGGGCAAAATCGACGAAAGACGAGAGTCATTCATCGAGAGATGAAGCCACAGGTTACGAAAGCCGTCGCGAATTCCAGAAGCGCGATGGCAGAAACCAGTGCTCTCCTCGAGCCTCCCTCTCGGACTGAAGCTCGGGGTCCACAAGATCTACATCAGATCCCGCCTCACGCGGCACCGGCGTGGTACGCGCTCGCCAGCGAACCGCAGCGCAAGATGATGAGAGCGGTTCCGGCGATTGCGCTCCGCCGGCTGACTGGTGCGCCGAGGTACGTAAGGAACGCCGTCATCCAGAGGGACCTTCGAGTCGAGAGTCTGGACGACTTCATCGAGAGATTGGCACGCAACATGTTCGGGCGTGTCGACGCGTCGCGGTTCCCGCATCTGCAGGACCTGGCGCCGCTCCACACCCGTCCACCGGACCGCTTGCTGACCGCTTGCCGACTTGCTGGTTGCGCGGGACGGGCCTAGCACTGACTGATACTGGGGCTTCGTAAGTCATCGCCCGGCGCTGATCGGCTCCTGCTGGGCTTCCCACCAGCGGGATTCACCCGGTAGGGCCTCGATCGCCTGGGCGGCGCGAAGATGAACCCCATCCCGTTTAAGACTCTGTTGCCTGTAAAAAGGCCACCACTCACCGGACTTGACCTATTGGTTAACCACAGATGGACAACCAAGGGCCTTAGGGCCCAACCCAAGGACCTACCCGTTTTAACGGGCCGCGAGAGACACCTCCAAAGGAGAACTAACTGTCCCGAGGGCTCCACACACCTCAGACAGGGTGGAGTGAAGAGAGTGAGTAGTAGGCTACTTTTTAGCCTAAATTCCTACGGGAGCGGGACCTACGCGGCTGTTACCTAGCTACGGGTCCCGAAGCGAAGCGCGGGCGGTTCTCTAGTTGTTTTATAAAAGTAAAAATTTAAATTGTTTTACTGCAAGTATAGCACAGTGATATTGATCGGTGTAAATGTTTTGTGTTTCGAATAATATTTTCGAGAAGTAAGGCAATGCTTCCACTCGCGATTTATTCGTTGTTAGAGCACGGCATCGATACTGGTTTGTGATGCAGATTATTTTCGACAATAGGTACTTTTCCATAGGCTACACACTGTCTAACGAATAGGTTGTCTCGTCCGGAGTGATTTTGTATTCAAGGCAAACCGTTTCTTGAGTGCTGAAGATATATTTTTCCATGTTGATTGTGATGGTTATTAAGTCACTTAAAAACTCGGTGTTTGTCTTCGGATTATGAGGTAACCAACGTAACAAAATACGGAAGCAAGATCGACGCTGACGAAGACGTTAATGAACCTTATCAATGTCTGACCAGTGACCAGACGATAACCCGATAACACGATAACGGGTATATTCTATCAAGCCAGATGGTGTGATTATTTCTGTTTTCTCCGCGTCTACTACTGGTTGTGTTGAATTGTAGGCTCGTTTGATGTCCAGACGAGAAAATATAATGACCCTCTTACGCAATATGTAGGTGAAGTCTTACAAGGCGGAGAGATTGAATAGCGATCAGGCTTGGTAATCGCATTCAGATTTCGATAGTCATCACATATTCGAATAGTTCCATCTTTTTAGTGGTCATGTGGATGGCCGAGCGCTAATCGACTGACGGCAGATACCGGTGAACGGGGTGTTTTTGGTGATGATGACTAGATAGTTCAGAATGATGTCAGTGTAAGGAGAACATGTAGTGGATGACGTTGATGCTAAGCGTGAGACAATTAATCACTTTGCCGGGATTAAATAGTGCCGTGACGTCGACGATGACGACGATGAGCTTATGACAACGTATGAATGTCCTGTACGGTCAGCATAATCGGAGATCCAGTTAGTGTAACTTTTAACGTCGGTTTTAATTTTACCATTGTTTGCTGCGTAGGTATATTTTGTAGCAAAGGGAAATCTCCTGCCGGTCGGGATGGTATGCCTGGGAGGCGGCCGTGAATGCTCTCGGGGTGTTGTATATATGCGAGCGATGCACAATTCTTCAACAGCGTGATTCAGGCTTGGGTGACGTCACCGTGTGACCGGTGCGCGATGTTGCCATACTCGGTTGGTATTTTGCCTGAATGTTACTTGAGATTACTGAGGTCTTTTATTCCTGTTTCTTGTGTGGTCTGCTGCTTTTTGCTCCTGTATAGATCAAAAATAGATAGGTACTCTCTTTAAGCTAGTTGGTAACGGATAGCCGGCTAGATGAGAATATAGCGCTGAAGTCTGCCTCTGTTGATGCTATTGGGATATTTCCGACTTCCATGGGCTTTTACAGGGCTTATCAATATCTAGCACGCTTTAAAACAGTTATGGGAATAACATAATTTGTTGTTATGCTACAAATACAAGCGGCGTTTTAATTTAGAATGGCTCCTGGATCCTGTAGTGTATGCGCAACCCGACGATGTCATGTCACTCAAGCAAGTCACTCGCTCACCGACCGTGACCGCGTGCAGATGTGTTTGGTGTTCCGTCTACATTACAATCACGGAATGATAACGATAAACAGTGTTGGTGTTTTATTGATACATTACAAGTGGCGACGAGGATAAAACTGAGTACATACCTGTCTCAAAGAAAAAAAAAAGAAGAAGGAAGGTAACATTGTTATAACCTGCAAACAGTTTTTACGTATAATTTAGTTTCATATGAAATCACTTAATCATTAAGAAACAGATTTCATTTTTTAATTTAATATCTATATCAAGTGAGACGATACGTAAAGATTGTTATGGTTAAACAAATTTATTCATACCTACTATAATCTTTCACTGTTAAAGGCCATGCATCAGATCTGAATAGATAAAGGCCACGCAAATACAAATACAAAAACAACAGTTACTTTTGACTGTTTAAAGGCCACGCACAGATCTGAATAAATAAAGGCCACGCAAATACAAAAACAGCTGTAATTACGACGCTTAACGTAGGTATAATATAAACCCACAACATAACCTAGGTACATTGGGCAGATGTGCAATCTTACGGTACTTGCGAACACAAATCAGTTAATTGATTGAGATAACTATTACATTCATAATACTTAAATTGATACTAATCTACTACAAAAATGAACCATACAATTGAAGAATAAAATAATACTTTAATTCCAATGGAATTGTTTTTAGATATTTTAGTATGAAATTTTCATATGTACCCTCTATTTTAGTACTATGTTTTTAGTTTGTTTCTATTAAAACATAATTGATTGCATATTGACACTACAATGTACTCGAGGTCGTAATTACAGAAAAGGTTTTAAACCACGCAAAAAGTTCATGGCGAACAAAAGGGCCCATGCACAATTACGCAAAAAGTAGTACGAGACATGATCTCGTCAATAAGGCTATGCAGTCATGTTACTGTTACATTATGTAAAGAGCCGCGCAAAAAGTAGTACGAGACAATCTCGTCAAAAAGGCTATGCAGTCATGTTACTGTTACATTATGTAAAGAGCCGCGCAAAAAGTAGTACGAGACAATCTCGTCAAAAAGGCTATGCAGTCATGTTACTGTTACATTATGTAAAGAGCCGCGCAAAAAGTAGTACGAGACAATCTCGTCAAAAAGGCTATGCAGTCATGTTACTGTTACATTACTTATGTAAAGAGCCGCGCAAAAAGTAGTACGAGACAATCCCGTCAAAAAGGCTATGCAGTCATGTTACTGTTACATTATGTAAAGAGCCGCGCAAAAAGTAGTACAAGACAATCTCGTCAAAAAGGCTATGCAGGCGAAGGTGATCCGACATTTGACGACTCGATTCCCGGCCAGGGCAGATATTTATGTACTCGGGTCATGGAGGCGAAGGTGATCCGACATTTGACGACCCTGTAGCCTAGTTGGTAGCGACCCTACCTGCGACGTGAGGGGTCCCGGGTTCGATTCCCGGCCGGGGCAGATATTTGTGTGGCGGATAAATATTTGTACTCGGGTCGTGGGTGTAATTGTAATGTGTTATATGTGTAGTCCATGCCACCCACGACACAGGTACATAGTAACCTACTGCGGGGGTATGAGTGTGTTAGCGTTTATTATTATTATTATTATTTGTCGGCACTTGTAGGGTAAAATGGAAGAGGGCATTTGAAACTTGAAATAAATGAAATAGTTACTTTGCTCCAAAAGAAAGTCGAATTTATGAAAGACTAGCATTTACCCGCAGCTTTGCTTGCAGAACTTGTATTCCAAAATAAATTTGCCTACAACTGCGCTGTCCCCTGTTACCCATCGCAACTGTACACACGCTCTAAAGCTGTTGTTACCCTCGTGTTTCAGTCGTGGTCTTGTTAAAGACGGATTGTTGTTATTACGTCAATATTAATAGTACGATTCCACCAATATAAACAAGCGTGTACGAATCGACGCGAGTCCACTGCGTATAATGTATGTGTACTTACGCGCAAAAAAAAAAAAAAAAGAAAAAAAAAAGTGTACTCACAGATGTGCGCGAACAATTCTAAAATAATGTTCGAACACAATTTGTTATGCTTTGGCCGCATGAGTCGACCAGCGTGAACATCTGTGTCGTGCACTGGTGGAGTCGCATCTTAACATCAACCAATACCTTATTACAATTATTTGAAGATTTAAAGATTTTTCTTGTGTATTATATAAAACAATGAAGCACAATTGAGAATCATTCGTAAACAATCCGTTTAAAAGTTAAGTAAACATTATGTGAAAATAGTAGATTGTATGACAAGGGTGCAAAGTAATATTTTTTCGGCGAGGGCGTTTTTTGAATCCAGAGCGAAGTGAGGGATTCTAGAGTAGAATCCCGAGCGTAGCGAGGGATTCTTTAGTAGAATCCCGAACGTAGCGAGGGATTCAAAGTACGTCGCCCGAGCCAAAAATATGCTTGCACCCGAGTGATACACTCTACTTTTCATCACCCACTATGAGAAAATAATATATATTTAGATGCAGAAGCGAAACTCCATTCAGAAAATCACAATTTATTAAATGTAAAAATAAAATAGTTCACAAAACAAAATTAGAACAAAATTCAAACAATTGGAACATAATTTAAGCAAGCACAAAAATATAAGAATCAGAAAGATCGAACCAGACCACGTCGATGCGCCCTATCCGAGAGCCGGTTGCAGAAAAAGCGGCGGCCTCGGTATGCTCCGGCTTATATAGGCTCTATTCTAAGATGGCGGATGTAGTCGAATGTCCTAATTGCAAAATGGTGGGTAATCTAAATCGGCTTCTCCTGACTACGCGGCGTCCTCGCCCGCAGACATGGCCAGAAGAGTCGTAACTTCTGTGCTGGGGCTCGCAGCTGGAGCCATGATGCTGTCAGCGTGAGGGGAGGCCGCCTCTGGAGATGACGAGGCGGGCTCAGGTGCAAGAGAGGGACCAGCTTCTGGGTCAACTGATTCTTCATCGTCACCTGAAATGAAACTCGATTTAGTGTGACCCCATAACCATAACAACGTAGTAAGTTAGCGGTTCGAAATATGACTTAACTAGAGAACCGCCCGCGCTTCGCTTCGGGACCCGTAGGTAACAGCCGCGTAGGTCTCGCTCCCGTAGGAATTTAGGCTAAAAAGTAGCCTACTACTCGCTCTCTTCACTCCACCCTATCTGAGGTGTGTGGAGCCCTCGGGACAGTTAGTTCCCCTTTGGGGGTGTCTCTCGCGGCCCGTTAAAACGGGCCGGTCCTTGGGTTGGGCCCTAAGGCCCTTGGTTGTCCATCTGTGGTTAACCAATAGGTCAAGTCCGGTGAGTGGTGGCCTTTTTACAGGCCACAGAGTCTTAAACGCGATGGGGTTCATCTTTGCGCCGCCCAGGCGATCGAGGCCCTACCGGGTGAATCCCGCTGGTGGGAAGCCCAGCAGGAGCCGATCAGCGCCGGGCGATGACTTACGAAGCCCCAGTATCAGTCAGTGCTAGCCCCGTCCCGCGCAACCAGCAAGTCGCGCGGGAAGGCCCAGCGGTCCGGTGGACGGGTGTGGAGCGGCGCCAGGTCCTGCAGATGCGGGAACCGCGACGCGTCGACACGCCCGAACATGTTGCGTGCCAATCTCTCGATGAAGTCGTCCAGGCTCTCGACTCGAAGGTCCCTCTGGATGACGGCGTTCCTGACGTAGGTACCTCGGCGCACCAGTCAGCCGGCGGAGTGCAATCGCCTGAACCGCGCGCATCCTCTTGCGCTGCGGTTCGCTGGCGAGCGCGTACCACGCCGGTGCCGCGTACGTGAGGCGGGATCTGATGTAGGTCTTGTAGACCCCGAGCTTCAGTCCGAGAGGGAGGCTCGAGGAGAGCACTGGTTTCTGCCATCGCGCTTCTGGAATTCGCGACGGCTTTCGTAACCTGTGGCTTCATCGAAAGTCTTCCGTCGATTTTGCCCCCAGGTATTTGGCCTGTGGGGCCCATTGGATATCTTGTCCGTGAAGCTCCAGAGTAGGGTCCCGCCTGTTGAGGTATCCTCCTATGTTCACGGCCTGCGTCTTCCCGACATTCACCGATAGTCTCCACGCGGCGAGCCATTCGGGGAGGGCATCAAGCGCACGCTGCATCTTGACGATGGCGTGGGTTCTATTCAGCGACGTGGTGATGTACGCCACGTCATCGGCATACAGGGCAAGCGACGCCCCCCTGCCGCCGGGATGTCGTCGGTGTAGCAGGCGTAGCAGACCGGGGACAGGCAACTCCCTTGCGTGACGCCGGCTGCGATCGGACGCTCGTTGGATTCGGCGTCTTCAATCACTACTCTGAAGCTTCTATTTTCGAGGAAACTGGAGATCACCTTAACGGCACTCCGGGACGCCGACGGCGCCGACGCCGAGAAATCCGTCGTACCAAACACGGTCGAACGCCTTTTCCATGTCGAGGAATACTGCACACACGCGTTCTCTCTTATTCAGAGCCGCGGTAACGGTGTGCAACACCCTCGACAGTGTAGCCGTGCTGTTCAGCGGCATCAAAAAGTAGCCTTCCACTTCTGTTGGCAGCTAGGCTATTCCACCCCGGATGCTTGCAGTTCCAGTCGCCCGCGCCCACCACCGGTGTCGGCGAGTCCAGCAACTTGCGGACATCAGCCAACAGGATAGTGCCAGCGGGCGAGCGGTACACTGAATACAGCCGGAGCGGGGAGTTCTCGAGGCAGAGCTAAAGTAGCCTATTACATTTGCCTATGACTTAAGTAAATTACATGTAGTATTTGATAGCGTAATTCAGAACTTGCAAATGAATTTTATTAACGCCATCTATTGACATCTCCGAAAATAAATATCTAGCAACTAACAAAACATCGATCTTCCCATGGGAATGGGATGTTTTTCCGCGGTAAAAAGTAGCCTACGTCACTCTCCACCCTCCTAACTATCCCCACACACATAAACCTTACCATATAATAGCTTTGTTGCGACGTGAAAGCGTCACAAACAAACAAACAAACAAACAAACAAACAAACAAACAAACACACTTTCACATTTATAATATTATAGTATATAGTATATAGTATAGTATATAGTATATAGTATAAGTAAGGAAGTAAGGATAATAAGTGCTGGCTTGGGGGATAGGTAAGTACATTAGTTCTATGGGATGTCCCTTTCGCCCTGAAGAGGCGGCAATAACTAGTGACTTATGAGACGTCTCAAAACCTAGCGCATGCACCCATGGACCGCCATACGGCCAGCATCCATGTCTACCAGTAGCTCAAGATCGTGCCCATGGACCGCCATACGGCCAGCATCCGTGTATTCCAGTAGCTGAAGATCGCGCCCATGGACCGCCATACGGCCAGCATCCATGTATGCCAGGATCAGACCGCCAGGCTCGGGCACCGGCCACCTGGTGCAAGTGCATCTCAACAAATTACCGTTGAATTTCCTTTGAGGAGCGAAGCACTACCGAGCTTTGTACAGTCATAGCATGAAAATAGTGGTGTCGTATGTCAGTCAATTAGTATGTTGGTACATAAGCGGGTAAGGCCTTATTAGAAAAGTGACAGATATTAGGGACTATAACTAACAAAACCACGACTTTTGCTTCACCGCCACAAAGTAATCAACAGGTTGAACTCACATTCGAAGAAAGCAGCGCAAGCATCCGGGCACCACTCTCCTCGCCAAGGCACCATGTATTCTGCTGCCGCCTGGGTGGTCTTGCCATATGACCCACTCAGCAGCTTCAGCTCGTACCGTCCACTCGGTAAGGTCTTCAGGACTCTGTATGGCCCCCGCATACCAGGATCGAGTTTTCCCGTGGATTGGGAGTACTTGATCACAAACACCATGTCTCCAATCTGAAACACCCGAGGCGGACGACGCTTTTGGTTAGCATAAGAATCCTGCCGGGACTGGTTTCGCCTCAAAAGTTCACTTGCCCTGGTACGACATATTTCACGCCACGCTGCTCGATCAGGTTTTTATTTTATTTATTTCACTTTATTGTTTGTAAGTATACCAAAATACATTATGCTTATAACAATTACAACATAGGACATACACAATACAAAAGGCGGCCTTATCGCTACATAGCGATCTCTTCCAGGCAACCCAAGGTTTAGGAAAGTAATACATATATAGACAAGTAGAAGGGGTAGAGGTATACACATCAAGGAAGAGAATTCAAACTTAAACATACTATTATGAGCTGTGAAGGACTATGTTTACAAGTGATAGGAAAAAGATTGAAATAACGAGAAGAGAGAAAAGTAAAAGAAGACACGAGATTATAAGGAAAGGTAGTAATTTTTGAGTGAATTTTTAAAAGAAGTTAAATTAGGGGCCTTACGTAAGGAAATAGGAAGGGAATTCCATAGGCGGATTGCAGACACGTTGAAGGAGTCATGATAGAAGGAAGAATTGTGAGAGGGAGTAAGAAGGGCAAGGTTGGTGGAGGAACGAAGTAAATGATTATGGGTTAGGTGGCGAAATTCAAATTTATCCCGAAGATAAGATGGGGTCAACGGATTAAACAACACTGAGTACAGAGCAGAAAGTATGTGAGCATTCCGGCGAAGACGGATAGGGAGCCACTTGAGTTTCTTACGGAAATCAGAAATATGGTCATATTTGCGAAGACCAAATATGAACCTAATGCATAAATTTTGGAGGCGCTCAAGTTTATTAAGTTGCTCCTCAGTAAGGTTAAGATAACAAATATCAGCGTAGTCAAGAATTGGCAAAAGAAGAGAGTTAGCTAGGTTAATTTTAGTGGGAATGGGAAGAAAGTTTTTGAGCCTGCGCAAACTGCTGAGTGCAACAAACAGCTTCTTACTAACATCATTCAGTTGTGGCACCCAAGAGAGGGTGGAGTCCATAACGATTCCCAGGTTTTTTACTGTCTTACAGTATGGAATATGGACTCCATCAAGTATTACAGTAGGCAGGGTGAGCCAATCAATTTTAGAAACCATTCTGGAGCTACCAATAATGATCACTTGCGTTTTATTAGGATTGATTTTAAGTCCAAATGATTCACACCAAAGAGAAATGCGAGCGAGATCTGAATTCACCTTAGTAACAGCTAATGGTAACTCCCCAAGTGAAGCTTGCGTATAAATCTGTAGATCGTCTGCATATAGGTGGTAAGAAGACGTAATAACGGAACAGATCGAGTTAATGAAAATGGCAAAGAGAAGTGGAGACAACACGCCACCTTGCGGTACGCCGGCAGACAAGTAAGACCAGGAAGAAAAAGCCTCCTGAACGTGAACGCGTTGCCGGCGCCCATGCAAGTAACTATGAAACCAATCAATAGCCGTCGGAGATATGTTAAGAGAGCGTAAAACTCCAAGCAGAAGGTCGTAATCAACACAATTAAAGGCGTTACTAAAATCTAGCAACGCCAATATTGTAAGCTGCTGATTGTCCATGCCACATCGAATGTCGTCGGTGATTTTTAGAAGAGCGGTTGTTGTGCTATGTCCACGTCGGAATCCAGACTGGAAAGGACTAATAATTTTGTTAGATTGGATAAAGGAATTAAGTTGGAGTTGGACAAGACCTTCTAAGATTTTGGAGAGAAAAGGAAGAATGGATATTGGGCGGTAATCAGATGGGGAGGAAGGTTTGGATTTTTAGGCAAAGGGATGACTTGTGCATCTTTCCAGGAAGGAAAAGAACCAGACGAGATGGAAAAGTTAAGGATGGAAGTAATGACAGGTAAAATTATATCAAGGAGAGGCAGGATCATACTTCGACTAACACAGTCTGTACCGACGGCATTCGAATGAATAGACATTATACTACTCTTAACATCACGATCCGAAAATTGATTAAAGACAAAGCTAGCGTGATCGGGGGTGGGAATTATAGAAAGCGAATTAAGTGTAGATGATTTAGTGCCAGCAGTAATGGGGCAAGATGAAGAAAAATGAGTATTAAGATTATTTAAATCGGAAACAGAAAAGGACAGATTCTCATTGCTTTTTTGAGATTTCCCAACACCGCACTTACGCAGGAATTTCCAAACCCTGCTAGGATCTTCGTTTTGAATATTTTCATGAAAATGGCGTCGTTGTTCATCCCTACACACCGTATTGCAGCGATTACGAGCACGATTATATTTATCACGATTTTTATCACTTGGGTTGATTTTGAACTTTGATTTCGCATTTAATTTTTTGTTCATTAGCTTTTTAACCTTCTCCGTTATCCAAGGCGCAGGAGCATGTCGAACTCGAATTCGCCGAACAGGAGCATGAATATCATACAATTGAACAAGTAAAGAATTGAAAATAGCTACCTGTTCGTCGAGAGTTTCAGCCTTAGAAATCACATTCCAATCTATTTTATGAGCGTCTTGGCGTAAACTTTCTAAATCCATACCACTAAAATTACGCTGTAGTATATATCTTGACTTGGCTTTGGGAGGCTTAATCTTATAGGACAAAAATAATAGGTCGTGATATGAGAAGGACTCGGCATTGCACTGACCATGTTTAGCAACGAAGTCAAGAGAGGAAACAAATATAACATCGAGTAGGGATGGAGTGCAGCCAGGAGAAAAATGGGTGGCAGTAAGGGGGAGTAAATGCATGTTAGTCGCATCAATCAACGACCTAAGACGTGCTGCCCTAGCATCAGATTTTAGAAGACATGTGTTCAAATCTCCCATAACGATGGTATGATCATAATCAGGAATCAAATCCTCAAGGGTATTTTCAAGACACGGAAAGTAATTTACAGTGACTGAATGACTGTAAACAACCCCAAGGAGTAATTTGGTATGGGAGAAAAGAACTTCAATAAAAAGGTACTCAGCTTCGTTCATTAACACTGAATCAGAATGTTTTACAACAGAATAGGGAATATGAGAACGAAGGTAGATGGCAACACCGCCTCCGCCCCGTTCAGTGCGGTCATTGCGAATTAGATGGAATCCAGGTAAACCGTACATAGTGGATGGTAAGCAAGGTTTAAGCCAAGATTCAGAAACTAGGACAGCATGAATATTTTTGTTATCAAAAGCACACAGGAGATCGGGGTAATGTGCAGGAATGCTCTGTGCATTAATATGTACAACATTGAAATTCTTAGGAACGTCAGAGAAATGAGAATCCAAAGTTACATTTAGAGGAGGTATGCTACAGTAACTAGTGTCGCTACTCCCATCAATAGAATTAGACGATAAAGATAAAAAAGGTAAATCATTGTCACTATCACTAAGAGTCATAAATAGTATGTATTAAATAACTAATTAATTACTAAAACTTACTATAAAACTAAACTTAACAAAATAATACATGAACTGAATACTAATCTACCTACAGCAATAACATCGAGAAAAAAAAAAAACAATCATAAAAGACAAAAATATTACTCTATAGCCGGTAGACATATTTTGGCCATTTTGCGGGAGTCCAAGTCTATGATAGTATAGACAAATTAATAAGCTGCCAGCTGTCATGTGTCATGTCATGAATTTACGATTTACGAGTGAGCGAGTAAGCAAATTTTACATTATTAGAGCGCAAAGGAATACACTATTATTATTATCAAAGTAAACAAAACAGCAAGAAACAAGTAACGAATGTAATAAAAGAAGGAAAAGATTAAAGTATTAGACAAAATTTAGACAACAGGTAAAAGAAACTAAGGTTATGCTGATTGGATCTAACTGGCACAGAAAGGTAAAACAGAAGAAATCACTTTTTAATCAGCCTTCTGGTGCGAGGAAGCAACTTACTGCCTGTGGGTTTGGGAGCTGACACTGATGCCTGTTGAGGGGGTGAAGCAAGCGCCGTAGGAACAGCGTCGAGATCGGCAACATTCTCAACTTGATGCCGCGTGCCGTCAGGAGCTAAAACCTGGATACTCCCGTTCCTAGTCCAGCTTTTTGATACCCCGAACCGCCGTCGCGCCTCCAAGAAAAGTACATGCCTAGGTTTTGTTAAAAACTCAGACTGTGTAACTCCAGTACCTTTGAGTTTTGTCTTGGCAAACCAAACTTTATCGCGAGAAGCTATGTCGCTAAACTTAATGAGAATTGGCCTTGGCTTCGTATCGGAAGGACGACCCAACCGCTGTGAACGACTAATGCACTCTGTAGAAAATTCAGGCATATTCAACTTCTCCGAGATAACTGAAAAGGCTGCCACAGTTGCATTTTCGGCCTTATTTTCGGGAATGCCGTGAAAAAGCAGCATTTTACGTCGGGTACGCATCTCCTGGCGGTCCAACTCCTTGTCGAAGAGCTCCATCTGCTTCTGTAGTAGTTCCAACGCTGACAGAATGAATGTGCGGAACTCCGTGAACTCAGCGGGCAAAGATGACGAAGATGACTTAGATGGGCTGTCTTTATGCAAGTTTTGCTGAAACTCGTTCATTCTTGTGTGGAACATATCTCGCAACGCAACAAAGGAGCCCTTCAGTGAATCCATGGCACTTAAGTGAAGTGAGATGTGAAGTGAAATGTAGTTACCAACTGGGATGTGGATTGCCTTTAACTTTATATAGGAATAAGTTGCTGGTAGGTAGATGTATGCACTGCTATATATGTATCATCAAATTTATAAATTTTACTATTATTAAAATATAAATTTTAACTTGCGAAAAACGTTTAGATGTCACTTATTGTACACCTACCCCCGAACTGGTTGGTTGTGTGTTTTCGGCAGCTACATCTCGGATAAGAGTTCTGATGGCAGGAGTTGCACCATCAACACCTACGAGGAGGTTCAGAGGGGACGCTTGTGTTGTCTTCTGCTTGGTCGTGTTTAATACCAACTGCAGCCTCCACAAAGTATCCGACCACGACGCACTCTTATGATTCGCTTCTATACGGATCATATTGAGCAAGGTCCTCACATACCTCTCAACTTGGCCGTTCGAGTTGTGCATTTCAGGCGTGATGTAGTGAAGCTCGCAGCCCATTTCGGATATCCATTGTACAAACCTTCTTGCCTCGAACATGCGGCCTCGATCAGTCACCAGCAATTTCGGCACGCCAAATAGAGATATGGCGTTAGACACTGCTCGTTTCAGCTCTTCAGCATCCTGACGAGCTATAGGATAGAGGAGACAGTACTTTGTGAAGGCGTCCACCACGAGGAGTACGAATTTGTATCCATGGGACAATGGTAGTGGCCCCAACGCATCAACATGCAGCGTCTCGAAGGGTACCTCAGGTTTTTGCCACGACGTAATGTGTTGATGAGGAGCTCTGGGGACACGTTTGTTCGATATGCAAACCAGGCAGTGAGCCACATACTTGGCTACAAACTGACGCAGCCCAGGAAACCAGAAGTGCTTCAAAATCAGATCTAAAGTCTTCTCGGTGCCAATGTGCTCGTGTTCATCGTGAAACACCCGCAGTAAACTAAGTCGGTGACCCTTGGGTATGTAGCATAACAACCGCGCTTCTTCTCCCACGGGTGAGTAACGGTAGTAGAGCGTATCATTTTGATAAACATACCGACGAGAGTCCAGTTGTCCCGCTTGCAGCTGCTCGACGAGCTGCTGTGTTTCCTGATCTGCTGCCTGTGCCATCTGGGCCCAGTTGCGTGGCCTGGTGATATTGTTGACCTCGACTATCGGATTACGGCTAAGATAGTCGGCGTGACTCATCATCGTGCCCTTTCGATATTCAATATCGAAGGTGAAATCTTGGAGATAGATCCACCAGCGGGCAACGCGTGGCAGTAGATCCTTTTTACGCTCTGTGGCTTTGAGAGCGTTGCAGTCAGTAATGATTTTGAATTGGATACCAACCAAATAGTGGCGGAAGTGCTGTAGAGCTTTAACGACTGCCAGTGTCTCCAGCTCGTAGGAGTGGTACCTGCTCTCTGCTCCCTGGGTGCTTTTACTAAAGTAGGCCACTACGCGTTTCTTACCGTCTTTGTGGGTTTGCATGAGTACGGAACCAAATCCGAGACTGCTAGCGTCGGTGTGCACTTCCGTTGGCAGCTCGGGATCGAAGATCGCTAACACGGGTTCGGTGGTGAGCAGCTGAATGATATGTTGACGTACCTTTTCTTGCTCAGGGCCCCAATGAAAAGGAACCTCCTTTTTGGTTAGCCGTGCAATGCAAGCTGTCCGGACTGCGTACCCTTCGATGTAGCGTCGGAAGTATCCAGCCAAGCCTAAGAACTGCCTCACTTGTTTGACGTTCTCGGGAGGCGGAGACTTGACCAGTGCTTCAATCTTGTGTGGACTCGGCCTCACCTGACCTTGACTGACAACCCTCCCCAAGTATTCGACTTCAGTCGTAAGGAAAGAGCATTTGCGAAGATTAATTGAAAAACCAGCATTGGTCAAAGTTTGGAGTACCTGTCTCAGAAGGTTTATCCCTTTATCCACTGTCGAGCTCACTAAGAGTACGTCATCCACGTAGACTAAAACTGACCCTGCGTCGATGAAGCTTCGCAACGTATTATTGATGATGCGTTGATAAACTATTGGGGAGTTGGTCAGTCCAAATGGCATTTTGACGTACTCATAGTGCCCTTCCGGTGTCACAAACCCTGTCTTATGAATGGACTCGTTATCGATGGGGATCTGATGGAACCCCGTGGCCATATCAAGGCTAGTGAAAAACTTGAACTTGCCCAAACGGTCAATGTGGTCGTCAATAAGCGGCATGGGGTATCGGTCTTTTATAGTGAGTCGATTTAGGGCTCGATAATCGACACACATTCTATCTGAGCCATCTTTCTTTTTGACTAGAATGATGGGACTTGAATACTGGGACTGGGATTCCCGAATGATCCCTTTATCTAAAAGATCTTTAACGATCTCACGAACCTTCAGCTTCTCCTGATGGGAGAGTTTGTAAGGGCGGTATGCAACCGGCGTGTCATCAATTAGATTAATGCACATTTTGCCAGTCTTAACCGTTGTAGTCGCGGTTCCCGAAATTAAAAAATCTTTGAACTCGTCTAACACGGACATTAGTGAATCGCGGTGTCTACCCTCAACAGGTGAGTTGATCTGTACCTGCTGATCGATGGTACCTACATGTTTAAGATTCCCGGTGGTCCGCGTCAAGTATTGTCTGTCTCTGGTTCTAATGTAGGTGACACCATCACGGTTGAGGATGTCAGTTCCGATAATAATCGGACTGTTCATATACTGTGTGGGTACTACAACAAAATCGGCTTCGAGGGAAATTTCACTAAATTCTACCGTTAGAGTTACATAAGAATCAGACGTAATTTCCTGACTGCCTATTCCCTTAATGGTACAATTGACAGGTTTTACAGTGCACGAAAAGTACTTAATTATGTCCGATGAAATGAGGGAGACGTTAAGAGCACCACTATCGATGAGCACATCGACGGGGATACCTTGAATAACTGCGGTAGTTAAGTCATTATTCTGACGTTTAGTATGTGGTTGTTCTGTACACAAATTTACTTTACGATCGTTGCGCGATTCTGACCGGTTTTTAACAAAACACTCTTTTTCGGTATGATTAGGTTTTTTTGCAAAATGTACACCAGGATTTAACGCCACGGGAGCTGCTACCTGAACCAGTTAAATTAGATTTATGGTCGACTAGAGAACCGCCCGCGCTTCGCTTCGGGACCCGTAGGTAACAGCCGCGTAGGTCTCGCTCCCGTAGGAATTTAGGCTAAAAAGTAGCCTACTACTCGCTCTCTTCACTCCACCCTGTCTGAGGTGTGTGGAGCCCTCGGGACAGTTAGTTCCCCTTTGGGGGTGTCTCTCGCGGCCCGTTAAAACGGGCCGGTCCTTGGGTTGGGCCCTAAGGCCCTTGGTTGTCCATCTGTGGTTAACCAATAGGTCAAGTCCGGTGAGTGGTGGCCTTTTTACAGGCCACAGAGTCTTAAACGGGATGTTGTTCATCTTCGCGCCGCCCAGGCGATCGAGGCCCTACCGGGTGAATCCCGCTGGTGGGAAGCCCAGCAGGAGCCGATCAGCGCCGGGCGAGGACTTACGAAGCCCCAGTATCAGTCAGTGCTAGCCCCGTCCCGTGCAACCAGCAAGTCACGCGGGAAGGCCCAGCGGTCCGGTGGACGGGTGTGGAACGGCACCAGGTCCTGCAGATGCGGGAACCGCGACGCGTCGACACGCCCGAACATGTTGCGTGCCAATCTCTCGATGAAGTCGTCCAGGCTCTCGACTCGAAGGTCCCTCTGGATGACGGCGTTCCTGACGTACCTCGGCGCACCAGTCAGCCGGCGGAGCGCAATCGCCTGAACCGCGCGCATCCTCTTGCGCTGCGGTTCGCTGGCGAGCGCGTACCACGCCGGTGCCGCGTACGTGAGGCGGGATCTGATGTAGGTCTTGTAGACCCCGAGCTTCAGTCCGAGAGGGAGGCTCGAGGAGAGCACTGGTTTCTGCCATCGCGCTTCTGGAATTCGCGATGGCTTTCGTAACCTCTTCCGTCGATTTTGCCCCCAGGTATTTGGCCTGTGGGGCCCATTGGATATCTTGTCCGTGAAGCTCCAGAGTAGGGTCCCGCCTGTTGAGGTATCCTCCTATGTTCACGGCCTGCGTCTTCCCGACATTCACCGACACTCTCCACGCGGCGAGCCATTCGGGGAGGGCATCAAGCGCACGCTGCATCTTGACGATGGCGTGGGTTCTATTCAGCGACATGGTGATGTACGCCACGTCATCGGCATACAGGGCAAGCGACGCCCCCCCTGCCGCCGGGATGTCGTCGGTGTATCAGGCGTAGCAGACCGGGGACAGGCAACTCCCTTGCGCCACGCCGGCTGCGATCGGACGCTCGGTGGATTCGGCGTCTTCAACCACTACTCTGAAGCTTCTATTTTCGAGGAAACTGGAGATCACCTTAACAGCACTCCGGGGCGCCGACGACTGCGAGATCTTGTACAGAAAGCCGTCGTGCCAAACACGGTCGAACGCCTTTTCCATGTCGAGGAATACTGCACACACGCGTTCTCTCACAGACAGAGTAGCCGTGCTGTTCAGCGGCATCAAAAAGTAGCCTTCCACTTCTGTTGGCAGCTAGGCTATTCCACCCCGGATGCTTGCAGTTCCAGTCGTCCGCGCCCACCACCGGTGTCGGCGAGTCCAGCAACTTGCGGACATCAGCCAACAGGATAGTGCCAGCGGGCGGGCGGTACACTGAATACAGCCGGAGCGGGGAGTTCTCGAGGCAGAGCTAAAGTAGCCTATTACATTTGACTTAAGTAAATTACATGTAGTATTAGATAGCGTAATTCAGAACTTGCAAATGAATTTTATTAACGCCATCTATTGACAACTCCGAAAATAAATATCTAGCAACTAACAAAACATCGATCTTCCCATGGGAATGGGATGTTTTTCCGCGGTAAAAAGTAGCCTACATCACTCTCCATCCTCCTAACTATCCCCACACACATAAACCTTACCATATAATAGCTTTGTTGCGACGTGAAAGCGTCACAAACAAACAAACAAACAAACAAACACACTTTCACATTTATAATATTAGTAAGGATTTGATCGTCTACTTTAATTTTTTTTGGACAATCGTTATGTCCTCGTTTATGCCCGAGCCGACCGCACGAATAACAACGTATATCTGATCGCGATTGTTCATGATAATTTCGTTTTTTGACCAAAGTCATACCCGGAGGTCTATCTTGTTTGTTATGATTAGGTTTGACATAAATAGACAAGAACGAGACTAAATCGTTACAAGTTAGGTTCGCATTGGTTGCGGCTGCTCGAATAGAGGGATCCGTAATACCGCGAATTATGATTTGTACTATCAAACTTTCGCCGAGCCCTTCAATGACTCGCAGACGCAACAACGATCTCCTGGCATAGTCAGCGTACGTAGGGAATTTGTCCGAGTTTGTATTCATAACCTCGTATAAAACGTTGGCGTAATCTAATTTATGGGGACACAAAGGTTTAAATTCCTCAACGAATTTACTCCAACAACGATCGTTCGGGTTCCAACTATTTAGCCAATGTTTCGCGTCACCTTTGAGACAGTTCAAAACTCGCGACAGACATTCATGATCGTTCCAACCGTTAGTAGACTTCGCTCGCTCTACCTCCTTGCACCAATTATCAAAATTATTCAACGATGGATCAAAGCTAGACACAAAATAGTCATATGAGTTTGATTTTATCGATTTGATTGCAGAAACTAAATCTTGTGCGGAGGTAGATGCAGAAACAGGAATATCGCGTTGCGTTTGAACGATCACGGCGTCATCTGCACGGTTTACGCTCGCGGCACTATTATTATTCGCGTTATTGCAAGTAGACAAGGAAACGGGAGTATTGCGTTCTGGTTGAAGGATCACAACGTCATCGGTGCGGATTACACTCGCGGCAATATCGTTATTAGCGTTATTGCGGGTAGATAAAGAAATTTGTTCAGATATCTCGCTATTCGTATCTTTCATTACAGCCGTGGAGTTATTTTCGCCCGATTTCGACATACTATTTTCGATCGCGGAAATTCGATTCACCAATGAGTTTAATGCTTGAGCAAGATCGCGGGTATCTGTGATAGTTCGCGGTTCTGATGGAGTACGCGCACAATCTCGCGATCTATGATTACGCCCTTCTGTTTCACATCGACGTGTTCTGTCTCGCGAAGTCCGATGTCGATCGTGATAACGACTACGGTTATGATGAACACGATCCGACATAGTAACACAAATTAAATAAATTTGATAGTGAGAATTTTGTTCCAATCGAAATTAAGTGATTTCCACGGAAAATATCTTAAATTTTTAGTGGGCTATTGAATGCGAATCCAACTTCTGAATTTAGATGCAGAAGCGAAACTCCATTCAGAAAATCACAATTTATTAAATGTAAAAATAAAATAGTTCACAAAACAAAATTAGAACAAAATTCAAACAATTGGAACATAATTTAAGCAAGCACAAAAATATAAGAATCAGAAAGATCGAACCAGACCACGTCGATGCGCCCTATCCGAGAGCCGGTTGCAGAAAAAGCGGCGGCCTCGGTATGCTCCGGCTTATATAGGCTCTATTCTAAGATGGCGGATGTAGTCGAATGTCCTAATTGCAAAATGGTGGGTAATCTAAATATATATATATATAATAGAAAATAATAGAAAATAAATAACTTAATTTTAATTTGAAAACGAAATCTTAATTTGATTTCTTTTTTTATTATTCAGCTGGCGGGGCCCTCGCGTCGTACCAGACATTCTTTATTCAAACAATATTTGCGTTCGATTTCTTTAGCGCAAAATACTAAAATGTTCTAAATTCAAAATAGGACGGAAAAGATCTGGCCGGCAGGAAAAGTTGTATGAAAATTCATTCCCGCCCGCTGAATAGAAAACAGCAACTTTGGAACCCCGTAAGTCCGAACCAAGTCGTCTTTTTCGAATAGGTGTGATGAAAAATAACATTTATATTTATATCACACGAAAGCGAGATGATCGTTGATGGATTGATTTTACTATACTTATCAACAGTACCAACAACCAACATTATAAACACGATTCAACTTCTCTTTTGGGTTACTGAGTTGTATGTTTTGACTCCAAAAGACTTCACCAGATCCTGAAATGGTCAACGATGAACTGGGTGTAGGTACAAGGGTGCGCAATGTTTTAAAAGGAAAAGACCAATATCTTGTAGACATACTTTAATCCTCCTAACTTTTATGCTCCTCTGAGTCAAGGAGTGCATAGTTGACGTCGAGTCATATCATCAGATGTTGAAATGGTCAATGGTGGCCTGGTTTTGCACGGTTTATATCTTTAGTCACTTTATAATAAACTTTATAACTCGTAACTACCTCTAAGTAGAAAGGCACATGGGTAATAATTTATTATTTACATATAATTGTATTACTTATGTTGTGTACTTTCTGTTGGTAGTGCAAAACAAATAAATAGTGAATAAAACACACTTTAGTTGCTTCTTTTCGTTAAGGAATAGCATAGGTATTAAACCCAGGGGACGACATAAAACCCTGACCTATTATAAACGTCAGTGTATGCTACATCTATGATTAAGACAGACTTTGGCTAATGACTGACATTTATTTCTTTGTATTAAATTTTCTAGATTTTTTATTATACAGAACAATAAAGTCAATAAAAGTTGACTAACTAAAAAAAATGTTTTATTTTCCAAAATAATAATTTGAAGTGTTAGCGGTATTCAGTCTGGGTGGATAAAACAGTTAAGTACCGCGATAGTTTGTTGACAACCTTTAATATTGTTTAACACCATCTATTATTAACACCATCGAGAACTAAGACAAGAACTGGTAAATGTTGGGAGGGGAAAGTGCCCTCTAGGTCTGGCTATAAATGGTGCAAGAGCTATGGCTCGAGATCATTCCACTCAGTGACAAGTCGAGGTAGTCAATTCATCTAGTAATTACCATTGTACCCCGTGCTATAGAACGTATTGTTATGGTATATTATGGAGTTGCTTACATCAGAAGAGTGTTCTAACCTTACGTCCCACACGTGGCTGGTTAAATTATTTAAGGTTTTCAGATCATTTTAGGTTACTGTGATCCACAAATAGTAAAGAGGTGTAATCACTACTTCATGATGGAATTTAAGGATTTTCATGTAAATGGCAAGTTTGAACACAACTTAGGTAATATGTAAGGATTTTAAAGTAGAACTGCGAGTATGGTATGTTTAATTATTATCATTTATGGTGGAACAATTCACATTTTGATGATTGGTTTAAATGATGCGACGACGGTCAAGTTCTATTGATAAAGAGGTCGTTTATTTATAGTTTATTGGTTAAATTTGTTTTAAAAGTGAAACACATTATAATTTTCGTTACTTCTATTTACTGTGACGTGTTGTTTTGAGGTTATCTCACGCATTGCGATGCAACGCGCATCTCGATCTGTTGTTCTAGTAATGTTTCGAAGACTTACGAGTCGTTCCTATGAAACGGCGGCGATGGTGAACAAAGGCAGCGATATAATAACCTGCGCGTTGGGTGTAAACATAACCGACGGCTGCGCCTGCGCGAGTCCTGAAATACGTTTGTTAACGCTGTCGAGTGAAGCAATGGTAACCTCTCTAGCATTATGGATGGATGGTATAACATCGTACCCCAGGTGACCCGTATTGTTCAGTCTATTTTATTTCTTGTGACATTAGCTATTTGCAAAATAACTTTACGCTACTTGCTTTCAAATGCGTAAGAGGATAAAACCAGACAGGCATATTGCATTAAAAGTGATATACCTACCTAATACCTACGTCACAGTAGTTTTGTGAAATCGCTTTTTAATAAAATAAAAATAATTCATAAATAAATCGTTTAGTATAAAGGGATTTGGATGTAGTTAGTAAAATACAAAAACTTTTATTTTAATTGCTTCAAACTTACAACCTTTGACGTCTTACATAATGATGGATGTACGGTTAGAACTTGTTACGCTTAAGTGAAGCTATGCTATGCTCTTTAAGCAGCAAAAACTACCCACGGTATATAAGGCGAACCTGGAACACTTAAAAGAGGATAGCATCTTGGAAAGTGCAGGCGGCTTCACTAACATCAAAAAAAAAAAAAAATTATGCAAGACGTGTATTATTACATTTCCATTTATGTTGATATCCTAATCACCTATTAACATTTCGTGTTTTATCATTGCATATGGACTCCCAGAGCCTGAGGCAGGCACCGTGCATGATGGCCGGGTTGGTGATTGGAAAACGAGAGGTCGACACCATCATCCTCTGCTGATGAAGAATGGGTTATAAAATGGTCGAATGAAAGAAAAGGGAAAGGGGATGGTGACCTAAAAAGAAAAGCAATAACCCCACTACACATACAGTCACTGTTGTGGCTTGTGGCGATGTTAATATTTGGAACGATGATATAAGAATATCGTCCAAATATAGTTAATTTGAAAAGTTTATGATTCATGGACTGTGGTTGATAAAATTCTACTAATGATAATTTTGAATTTATAATATAGCTACATAATAATTATATTACATTAAATTATTTACGTTTAACTTGGTTTACATGTTAACTTGTATTTTAAATAAGTAATAAAATGTAATATTATGATTTAATTGTAATCTTTAAAAAATCTAAAATAAACGAGGGATGTAGTGTATGCGCAACCCGACGATGTCATGTCACTCAAGCAAGTCACTCGCTCACCGACCGTGACCGCGTGCAGATGTGTTTGGTGTTCCGTCTACATTACAATCACGGAATGATAACGATAAACAGTGTTGGTGTTTTATTGATACATTACAGATCCATGTATGTATGGGTCTATGGTTGACCTAGATGCACTCATTCTGAGCGCAGGTATTTCGAGTGACCACTTATAGAAAATGTGGCACTGCTAGCGAGTATTTGTTCATTAACCCTCTGCAACTGAGGTGGTAGTCTCTCAGACACCGAAAACAAATGAGAGGTTGCCATTCCGTAATGTGGCGTGCTGTAGCTCTGTCCCGCTCAGTACCTTCCGCGAATGGTTGAAGGTAGCTGACAGTAGTGCGCCCCCGGCGACGCAGTGCACAGGTGTGGCGGTACGAGTGATTGGTGTCTGACAGACGTAAGTACAGCAATAAGTATTGATTCTGACAGACGTCACCTCCCAAAAATATTTGTATTTCCTTAGTGTCCCGTATATATAACCTCAGTAAAACGTGCATATTTATATAGTGTCTGTCAGATGTAACCATAGTACATTTATTGAACAGATTTTAATCTCAATTTTGTTTTAGTTTTAGATATCAAATATAAGATATTCTCACAGAGAACCTATTAAGCGGGGTTTTAACGGAACTCCAAAAAAATGATGTTCAAATAGAACAGTGGCTTGAAGAATTAGAAGAAGAACACGAGTTTAGCGATGTAGACGATTGGGTTGACGATCTTGACTTCGAAATAGAAAATCCGCGTCCAGAAAAATCTAAAGCGCAAGAAGAAGCGAGTGAGAGCGAAGATGATGCAGATAATATGCCGCTCAGCTTACTTGCTACCTGCTAGAACATGAAATGAAAAATATTCAAATACATAATATAAAAGACATGCTTATATGCCATAATCACCTATTAAAATGTTAATGTACAATAAATAATGACGTATCTCTTAAACATGTAATTTTAACACAGAGCGCCTATGAAAATTCAACGGGCAAAAAAAAAATTTTGCATTTGAATTTCGCAAAACCGAAAATATTCAATATTTTTACTATATTTACTCTAAAACTGAGATACGTTGCTTTGGCGCCGGGCCTGGGTTAATTTTGTATGGGATTTGGCAGATTTCCTTTGATATTATATATTTAGATTACCCACCATTTTGCAATCAGGACATTAGACTACATCCGCCATCTTAGAATAGAGCCTATATAAGCCGGAGCATACCGAGGCCGCCGCTTTTTCTGCAACCGGCTCTCGGAGCGGGCGCATCGACGTGGTCTGGTTCGATCTTTCTGATTCTTATATTTTTGTGCTTGCTTAAATTATGTTCCAATTGTTTGAATTTTGTTCTAATTTTGTTTTGTGAACTATTTTATTTTTATATTTAATAAATTGTGATTTTCTGAATGGAGTTTCGCTTCTGCATCTAAATTCAGAAGTGGGATTCGCATTCAATAGCCCACTAAAAATTTAAGATATTTTCCGTGGAAATCACTTAATTTCGATTGGAACAAAATTCTCACTATCAAATTTATTTAATTTGTGTTACTATGTCGGATCGTATTCATCATAACCGTGGTCGTTATCACGATCGACATCGGACTTCGCGAGACAGAACACGTCGATGTGAAACAGAAGGGCGTAATCATAGATCGCGAGATTGTGCGCGTACTCCATCAGAACCACGAACTATCACAGATACCCGCGATCTTGCTCAAGCATTAAACTCATTGGTGAATCGAATTTCCGCGATCGAAAATAGTATGTCGAAATCGGGCGAAAATAACTCCACGGCTGTAATGAAAGATACGAATAGCGAGATATCTGAACAAATTTCTTTATCTACCCGCAATAACGCTAATAACGATATTGCCGCGAGTGTAATCCGCACCGATGACGTTGTGATCCTTCAACCAGAACGCAATACTCCCGTTTCCTTGTCTACTTGCAATAACGCGAATAATAATAGTGCCGCGAGCGTAAACCGTGCAGATGACGCCGTGATCGTTCAAACGCAACGCGATATTCCTGTTTCTGCATCTACCTCCGCACAAGATTTAGTTTCTGCAATCAAATCGATAAAATCAAACTCATATGACTATTTTGTGTCTAGCTTTGATCCATCGTTGAATAATTTTGATAATTGGTGCAAGGAGGTAGAGCGAGCGAAGTCTACTAACGGTTGGAACGATCATGAATGTCTGTCGCGAGTTTTGAACTGTCTCAAAGGTGACGCGAAACATTGGCTAAATAGTTGGAACCCGAACGATCGTTGTTGGAGTAAATTCGTTGAGGAATTTAAACCTTTGTGTCCCCATAAATTAGATTACGCCAACGTTTTATACGAGGTTATGAATACAAACTCGGACAAATTCCCTACGTACGCTGACTATGCCAGGAGATCGTTGTTGCGTCTGCGAGTCATTGAAGGGCTCGGCGAAAGTTTGATAGTACAAATCATAATTCGCGGTATTACGGATCCCTCTATTCGAGCAGCCGCAACCAACGCGAACCTAACTTGTAACGATTTAGTCTCGTTCTTGTTTATTTATGTTAAACCTAATCATAACAAACAAGATAGACCTCCGGGTATGACTTTGAACAAAAAACGAAACGAAACAAAAAACGAACGCGATCAGATATACGTTGTTATTCGTGCGGTCGGCTCGGGCATAAACGAGGACATAACGATTGTCCAAAAAAAATTAAAGTAGACGATCAAATCGACCATAAATCTAATTTAACTGGTTCAGGTAGCAGCTCCCGTGGCGTTAAATCCTGGTGTACATTTTGCAAAAAACCTAATCATACCGAAAAAGAGTGTTTTGTTAAAAACCGGTCAGAATCGCGCAACGATCGTAAAGTAAATTTGTGTACAGAACAACCACATACTAAACGTCAGAATAATGACTTAACTACCGCAGTTATTCAAGGTATCCCCGTCGATGTGCTCATCGATAGTGGTGCCCTTAACGTCTCCCTCATTTCATCGGACATAATTAAGTACTTTTCGTGCACTGTAAAACCTGTCAATTGTACCATTAAGGGAATAGGCAGTCAGGAAATTACGTCTGATTCTTATGTAACTCTAACGGTAGAATTTAGTGAAATTTCCCTCGAAGCCGATTTTGTTGTAGTACCCACACAGTATATGAACAGTCCGATTATTATCGGAACTGACATCCTCAACCGTGATGGTGTCACCTACATTAGAACCAGAGACAGACAATACTTGACGCGGACCACCGGGAATCTTAAACATGTAGGTACCATCGATTAGCAGGTACAGATCAACTCACCTGTTGAGGGTAGACATCGCGATTCACTAATGTCCGTGTTAGACGAGTTCAAAGATTTTTTAATTTCGGGAACCGCGACTACAACGGTTAAGACTGGCAAAATGTGCATTAAGATGCAGATGGTGAACTTTTTGATAGCTCGTTTAACATCTATCGCAGAGATCGGGCGTCGACAGTTCTAAAAGGCAAAGATGCGGGAGGGGTCTTAATTGCAGTCTCAAAATCCATAGAATCAACACGTATATCTGATTGGGAATCCAGTAGTGAAGATGTATGGGTGAGCCTAAAAATACGCGTTAACAATCGAATACGCAAGATTAATATCTGCGCTGTTTATTTACCTCCTCCTGTATCGCAACAGTCTTTGGAAGTGTTCGTGGATAAAGCTTCTGATGTTTTCAATATCTCAAAGGATTATACTATTATAGTTGGAGATTTTAACCTCGGCTTTATAGAATGGAAGAGAGAATCAAATTACCTGGCGACCACTCCTCATAATTATAGTAACATCTTGGGTTATACATTATTAGATTTCATGAGTTTTAACTATCTGAGGCAAATAAATTCCATTGTAAATTTCAATAATAGAATATTAGATTTAGTTTTATGTAATTTTGATGGAGGTGAAGTATTACAACCTTTTAACTATTTATCTAGACCTGATACTCACCATCCTCCACTAGAAATAAATTTAAACTTTAAAACTTTACCAATACTAAAAGAGAAACAGTTTGCAACTAGAAACTACAAAAAAGCTAATTATGATACCATAAATTCAAAATTAAAACAAATAAACTGGGAAAAAGTATTCGATAAGTGTAGCGACGTTAATGTTATGGTTGAAAAGTTTTATGACATTCTTTATTCTATAATTGAAACCTATGTTCCTTTGGCTAATAAGATTAACTACAAATTTCCGATTTGGTTCTCAAATTCACTTAAAAAACTTCTTAACGAGAAAGAAAAAATTAGGAGGCGGTATAAAAAATACAAGAATCCTAGAGATAAAATAGAATATAGACTACTGGATGAACGTTCGCACACACAAATCTCAGAATGTCATAAAACATATACTCATAAAGTTGAAAATGATCTAAAAAATAACCCTAAAAAGTTCTGGTCTTATGTAAAAACTAAACAAGGGAAGTCTTCTGGTATACCGTCTGAAATGCGCCTGGGAAATATGTTCGCTTCTATTGGTAATGAAATAAGTAACCTATTTGCTAATCATTTCTGTAGTATATACAACGTACAAAGCAAATCAGATTGCAAACTTAAATCAGAAGCTGATGAATTTAATCAAAGTGTACTAAGTAGCATAAAATTTAGTGAGAGAGAGGTGAAAAAGGCACTTAAAAATATTGACATCACGAAGGGACCCGGACCCGATGGCCTGCCCCCATTACTATTCACGAAATGTGCTGTTTACCTGGCATTACCGTTAAAATTAATGTTTAATAAATCACTTGAAACATCCACATTTCCACAGAAATGGAAGATGGCTAATGTGGTTCCTATCCATAAAAAAGGCGCTGTTAATAACGTTGAAAATTATCGCCCAATCTCCTTGCTCTCTGTACCTTCTAAACTTTTTGAATCTCTTGTCTGTCCCGTCCTAAAATCATACGTTAAAAGTAGAATCATCCCACAACAACATGGATTCTGTGTAGGTAAATCAACAGCAAGCAATCTTACTTTGTTCACAAATGATATTATTGAAGCGATGGATTTTAGAACACAGACCGATGCCATTTACACAGATTTCTCCAGTGCATTCGATAAAGTTGACCATTCAATTTTACTCAACAAATTAAGTAGGCTAGGAATTCACGGTAGCATCCACAGATGGTTCAAGTCTTATCTCACAAAAAGAATGCAAAAAGTGGTCGTTAAGGGATATGCGTCATCCGAATATACCGTAACTTCGGGAGTCCCCCAAGGATCTCATTTAGGACCCATTATGTTTGTAATATTTGTTAATGACATTGTCGATAACATAAAAAATAGCAAATGTTTGTTATTCGCTGACGATCTTAAAATTTACCGTACAATTAGCTCTATATCGGACTGCCATCTGCTGCAACAAGATTTAAATTCAATAAGTGATTGGTGTAAAGCAAACAACATGCATCTTAACGTCAACAAATGCTATCACATTAAGTTTACGAAAAATAAAAATATTATAAAATTTAATTACAGAATCAACAGCAGTGTTCTAGAAGAAGTTAAAGAGATACGCGATTTAGGTATTCAGCTGGATAGTAAACTCACATATGGGCCTCACGTAGACAACGTTACTAAAAAAGCGGGGAAAATGTTAGGTTTCATCAAAAGAATATGTCGAGACTTTAAGGACATACAGACGTTAAAAACTTTGTACTATGCTCATGTAAGGAGCATGCTTGAGTATGCTTCTATAGTATGGAACCCAACATACAAATCTCAACAAAACCGTGTGGAACGAATACAAAAGGGGTTTACCCGTTACCTAAGCTTCAAAGACCATAACTGTCAATACAGTTCCAACTATGTAGACCATCTAAAGCTTTACAAAATAAATAGTCTTCAGCATAGGCGTGACGTAGCAGACACAATTTTACTTTATAAAATCATTCACGGTTTATTAGATTCTGCAGAATTACTCCAAGAGATAAACCTCACTGTTCCACGAACTTCTACCCAGAGAAGCAATAAAAACCAAGCAATCTTTTGCTGTACCTACCGCAGAACCAACCTAGGTCGCTCGGCTCCTATAAATAGGATGATGTATAATTATAATAAATTCTCCAAATTGCATCCTATGGATATTTTCTCTACTAAGCTCAAACTATTTAAGAATATATTATTATCAATTGATCCATTTTGGCATTGAATTAAATAATTCTCCTTACATTTTTCTTAAATTTAATTCTCATAATGATAATTAAAGCAAATTTAATTTTTTTTTTAAACTTATACAATAATATTTTTTTTATTCTCCATTAATCAACTATATTCATCAACAGTAATGATAATATGAAATTTAATACATCTTTATTTAAAATTTATATTTAGTTAAATTAATGTTTTAAAGATTATTTTATAAACTTACTTATAAAATAATATTTTTTATGTATTCTCAACAAATGTATTCATCAATTGTAATGAAATTATATATATTAATTATTATAATTTATTGAAAAAATTCTCTAAAACACATATTAATAAAATTATTGAATTATCTAAGTTCTGTAATTCTAGTCTAATTTACATGTCAATTTTCATGTTTTATTGTAATAATTATCATGCCTATAGCTACCCCATATACTCGTAGATATGTGGCTTGCAATGATCTTTAATGTATAAAATGTATTATAAATTTTAATTTCACATATGGTATGGCTGTAGATGATACTGTCATTAATGCTATTTTAAAATTGTATAATTAGTCACATCTTAATAAATAAATATTGAATTGTATAATTTCTAATCATAGCAGTAACATATAATAATAGCAGTAATAATTATTAAGAATGCTGTGCACTCCTGTAAGTGACATGTTCACACTGTACCAAAATGTATCTATGCGCTATAATTTAAGAGATAAATTGTGAAATGTTGTTGAAGAGCCTTATAAATAAATAAATAAATAAATAATCTAATTGATGACACGCCGGTTGCATACCGCCCTTACAAACTCTCCCATCAGGAGAAGCTGAAGGTTCGTGAGATCGTTAAAGATCTTTTAGATAAAGGGATCATTCGGGAATCCCAGTCCCAGTATTCAAGTCCCATCATTCTAGTCAAAAAGAAAGATGGCTCAGATAGAATGTGTGTCGATTATCGAGCCCTAAATCGACTCACTATAAAAGACCGATACCCCATGCCGCTTATTGACGACCACATTGACCGTTTGGGCAAGTTCAAGTTTTTCACTAGCCTTGATATGGCCACGGGGTTCCATCAGATCCCCATCGATAACGAGTCCATTCATAAGACAGGGTTTGTGACACCGGAAGGGCACTATGAGTACGTCAAAATGCCATTTGGACTGACCAACTCCCCAATAGTTTATCAACGCATCATCAATAATACGTTGCGAAGCTTCATCGACGCAGGGTCAGTTTTAGTCTACGTGGATGACGTACTCTTAGTGAGCTCGACAGTGGATAAAGGGATAAACCTTCTGAGACAGGTACTCCAAACTTTGACCAATGCTGGTTTTTCAATTAATCTTCGCAAATGCTCTTTCCTTACGACTGAAGTCGAATACTTGGGGAGGGTTGTCAGTCAAGGTCAGGTGAGGCCGAGTCCATACAAGATTGAAGCACTGGTCAAGTCTCCGCCTCCCGAGAACGTCAAACAAGTGAGGCAGTTCTTAGGCTTGGCTGGATACTTCCGACGCTACATCGAAGGGTACGCAGTCCGGACAGCTTGCATTGCACGGCTAACCAAAAAGGAGGTTCCTTTTCATTGGGGCCCTGAGCAAGAAAAGGTACGTCAACATATCATTCAGCTGCTCACCACCGAACCCGTGTTAGCGATCTTCGATCCCGAGCTGCCAACGGAAGTGCACACCGACGCTAGCAGTCTCGGATTTGGTTCCGTACTCATGCAAACCCACAAAGACGGTAAGAAACGCGTAGTGGCCTACTTTAGTAAAAGCACCCAGGGAGCAGAGAGCAGGTACCACTCCTACGAGCTGGAGACACTGGCAGTCGTTAAAGCTCTACAGCACTTCCGCCACTATTTGGTTGGTATCCAATTCAAAATCATTACTGACTGCAACGCTCTCAAAGCCACAGAGCGTAAAAAGGATCTACTGCCACGCGTTGCCCGCTGGTGGATCTATCTCCAAGATTTCACCTTCGATATTGAATATCGAAAGGGCACGATGATGAGTCACGCCGACTATCTTAGCCGTAATCCGATAGTCGAGGTCAACAATATCACCAGGCCACGCAACTGGGCCCAGATGGCACAGGCAGCAGATCAGGAAACACAGCAGCTCGTCGAGCAGCTGCAAGCGGGACAACTGGACTCTCGTCGGTATGTTTATCAAAATGATACGCTCTACTACCGTTACTCACCCGTGGGAGAAGAAGCGCGGTTGTTATGCTACATACCCAAGGGTCACCGACTTAGTTTACTGCGGGTGTTTCACGATGAACACGAGCACATTGGCACCGAGAAGACTTTAGATCTGATTTTGAAGCACTTCTGGTTTCCTGGGCTGCGTCAGTTTGTAGCCAAGTATGTGGCTCACTGCCTGGTTTGCATATCGAACAAACGTGTCCCCAGAGCTCCTCATCAACACATTACGTCGTGGCAAAAACCTGAGGTACCCTTCGAGACGCTGCATGTTGATGCGTTGGGGCCACTACCATTGTCCCATGGATACAAATTCGTACTCCTCGTGGTGGACGCCTTCACAAAGTACTGTCTCCTCTATCCTATAGCTCGTCAGGATGCTGAAGAGCTGAAACGAGCAGTGTCTAACGCCATATCTCTATTTGGCGTGCCGAAATTGCTGGTGACTGATCGAGGCCGCATGTTCGAGGCAAGAAGGTTTGTACAATGGATATCCGAAATGGGCTGCGAGCTTCACTACATCACGCCTGAAATGCACAACTCGAACGGCCAAGTTGAGAGGTATGTGAGGACCTTGCTCAATATGATCCGTATAGAAGCGAATCATAAGAGTGCGTCGTGGTCGGATACTTTGTGGAGGCTGCAGTTGGTATTAAACACGACCAAGCAGAAGACAACACAAGCGTCCCCTCTGAACCTCCTCGTAGGTGTTGATGGTGCAACTCCTGCCATCAGAACTCTTATCCGAGATGTAGCTGCCGAAAACACACAACCTGATCGAGCAGCGTGGCGTGAAATATGTCGTACCAGGGCAAGTGAACTTTTGAGGCGAAACCAGTCCCGGCAGGATTCTTATGCTAACCAAAAGCGTCGTCCGCCTCGGGTGTTTCAGATTGGAGACATGGTGTTTGTGATCAAGTACTCCCAATCCACGGGAAAACTCGATCCTGGTATGCGGGGGCCATACAGAGTCCTGAAGACCTTACCGAGTGGACGGTACGAGCTGAAGCTGCTGAGTGGGTCATATGGCAAGACCACCCAGGCGGCAGCAGAATACATGGTGCCTTGGCGAGGAGAGTGGTGCCCGGATGCTTGCGCTGCTTTCTTCGAATGTGAGTTCAACCTGTTGATTACTTTGTGGCGGTGAAGCAAAAGTCGTGGTTTTGTTAGTTATAGTCCCTAATATCTGTCACTTTTCTAATAAGGCCTTACCCGCTTATGTACCAACATACTAATTGACTGACATACGACACCACTATTTTCATGCTATGACTGTACAAAGCTCGGTAGTGCTTCGCTCCTCAAAGGAAATTCAACGGTAATTTGTTGAGATGCACTTGCACCAGGTGGCCGGTGCCCGAGCCTGGCGGTGATCCTGGCATACATGGATGCTGGCCGTATGGCGGTCCATGGGCGCGATCTTCAGCTACTGGAATACACGGATGCTGGCCGTATGGCGGTCCATGGGCACGATCTTGAGCTACTGGTAGACATGGATGCTGGCCGTATGGCGGTCCATGGGTGCATGCGCTAGGTTTTGAGACGTCTCATAAGTCACTAGTTATTGCCGCCTCTTCAGGGCGAAAGGGACATCCCATAGAACTAATGTACTTACCTACCCACTACTACCCCAAGCCAGCACTTATTATTAAGTCATATTTCGAACCGCTAACTTACTACGTTGTTATGGTTATGGGGTCACACTAAATCGGGTTTCATTTCAGGTGACGATGAAGAATCAGTTGACCCAGAAGCTGGTCCCTCTCTTGCACCTGAGCCCGCCTCGTCATCTCCAGAGGCGGCCTCCCCTCACGCTGACAGCATCATGGCTCCAGCTGCGAGCCCCAGCACAGAAGTTACGACTCTTCTGGCCATGTCTGCGGGCGAGGACGCCGCGTAGTCAGGAGAAGCCGATTTAGATTACCCACCATTTTGCAATCAGGACATTAGACTACATCCGCCATCTTAGAATAGAGCCTATATAAGCCGGAGCATACCGAGGCCGCCGCTTTTTCTGCAACCGGCTCTCGGAGCGGGCGCATCGACGTGGTCTGGTTCGATCTTTCTGATTCTTATATTTTTGTGCTTGCTTAAATTATGTTCCAATTGTTTGAATTTTGTTCTAATTTTGTTTTGTGAACTATTTTATTTTTATATTTAATAAATTGTGATTTTCTGAATGGAGTTTCGCTTCTGCATCTAAATATATTATAAAAATATGCTCAACTTTAAAACTGTTTTGTGCCGAAATGTTTCATACGATCTCAGTGATTTTTTTTATAATAGTTTATCATAATATAAATAAGCAGAAATAAAACGAGTGTGTGTACTTATGTACACGCGTTAGAAGTTATACTTCTTTAGCGTATGGAAATTAAACAAACCGTGAACTCATGAAAATGTTTCATACTAACGCCATCTATGAAACATTAGGATAACTTCTACGAGGTACTGTTTGTAACGTGTTGAAATAGTACTTCTATTTGTTGTCAGATGACGCTACTTTACATTGAAAAGGCCAATTGGCCAATTAGTATGAGTGGTTAGCCGGCAACTTCATACAGCTGCGCACGCATCGCAAAACGAATTTCATGCTGTTAAAATTAGGAGTCGGTGAGCGCAAATTCACCCTCATCATTTTTCTATATCGCGCCAAAAGAAGTATAACTTCAAAAAAGTTGTTTTTGAATTTTTTTATGTTTTAGAAAAAAAATCTTGTATTTGTTTAGTTAGTAACAGTAAGTATGAAATTTTGATCTCAATAGAATACGTGATATAGTTTATAGATTTTCAATTTTATTCCTAACAGATTCTAATAATAAAGTATTATATAAAACATAAAACATTTTTAAAATACAAATAACTTAATATTAACAAATATTTCCACAGTATTTTCATTTTAAAACTGACGTCTGACAGACTCCACCTCAGTCGAATCTCTAAGTACTATTTCACTTCAGTTGCAGAGGGTTAAGAAAAGAAAAATACATCTTCTATTTTGGTTAGTTCTTCTTTGTCGGTGAAGGTTCACGTTGTTCGTTGAGGTGATGAGGTGTTGAGGTGACGAAGGTAGACGGTGGCGAGATGATGAAACTTCGCTGAGTTAATGAAACGATAGAGTCACCAGTGTAGGTGTGAATGCCAGCAAGCGTGTTCTGGTGTGTTTAGGTTGCTGATAAGTACCTATTGAGTGTGGAGTTATAATAACACATGAAGATTTACACGAAATTTGTTTTCATACTGATTTAGTAACTTATAGCTAGCTACCTGTAGGTACTTGACTTGCTGAGCATAAATGGAGTTGCCACTCCCCGCTGAAAACGAAACTTGTTGCCTGTGCTCATAATTCAATTTGGTTTGTAAGAAAGAATTACCAAGGGTATTTTTGGTGTTACATTACTTTGGGACCACGGGTAAACACCCTACTTGCATGGGCGGAAGACTGGCATTTGTGTGCCATGCGATTATAACGAGTTCCAGATCGACCGCGAATGGAGTACATGGTGTCACATTGGCAAGTGCGTTGGTAAAGTACAAAGTATACTAAAGGTTTATGCCACCATACTGTTTTGAGAAAAAGCAATCAAGCTTGAAACATAGATTCATGATATTAATAAAGCATGGACGTTTTTACCCTTAAATCGAGTTCGAAGAGCATCACGCTTATTTAAAGTAGGCGACCTTGTTTTGTTATGAAATGTTCCCAGATTCGCTTAACCCTACAATGCGAGGGTCATGCAGAGCGGTGCGGGAGGTACCGAGTGGTTGCTGTGAACTGCAATTGCTAGCGGTTGCCCTGCGCGGCGGCGATGTCACTCAAGCTGCGGCTGAGGTGCTGATGGTTCCGTGGAATAGAGGGTGGTGGTTTGAGAAAGTCGGTACAGTATTTAAATGTCGACTGTATTATTTAAATGCCTATGTTGTTTTGACCATCAAAAAAAAACTTTAAAATAAATTAACAAACAAACTAAAATTAAAAATCAGTAAACTAAATAAGTAAGTTCAATCATTAAAGGGTAAAATAAAATGCAGGGTAAAAAAAAAAACAAAAATCAAAATAAAAATTTAACAAATTAAAAAATTTGGAAATAAAAAACTAATGAACGTGTAAAAATATAATTTGTAGAAAAAAAACAAACATGCAATTTCTAAACTGATAAAACATAAACCAAAAATTAAAACAATAAAACTTAAACGTTAGGCTAGGAATGATGGATCAAGGCATCGTAGGTGTTCTTCAAATGTTTTGCATTAACACATAATATCACCATATCGTGTGATGTTTGTGAAGTGAAAGACACCTGCGGGAGTGTCCACATGTTCTGTTGCAGTAGAGGTGATTGCTTCGAAAGGTACCTGCGGGAGTGCCTATGCGTTCTGCTGCGGTAGACGGAGAATAAATCTCTACTGCGGAAGATTCTACGCGTTCGACGGGTTGCGCGCGACGGGTACACGTTCTGCTGCGGTAGACGTGATTATTTAGAGAGGTACCTGCGGGAGTACCCATGCGTTCTGCTGCGGTAGACGCATGATAAATCTCTGCTGCGGTAGAGATTACGCGCCCAATGAGTTGCGCGTGACGGGTACACGTTCTGCTGCGGTAGACGTGATTACCTTGAGAGGTACCTGCGGGAGTGCCCATACGTTCTGCTGCGGTAGACGTGAAACTCTGCTGCGGTAGAGTCTACGCGCTCGACGGGTTGCGCGCGACGGGTACACGTTCTGCTGCGGTAGACGTGAAACTCTGCTGCGGTAGAGTCTACGCGCTCTTCGGGTTACAGACAACAGGTTACGCACGACGATATGCTCACGACGGATTGCGCTCATCGGGGTAAAAAGTCTTTTCACATTGCGACTCGAGTCGATTGGTAAAATTGGTAAAATGAGACGTCTCAAACTTTATTTTAAGATGATGATTATTGACTGTTGAAGAGTATAACGGGATTTGACTGAGCGTGAATGAAGTGTCTGCATTTGTAAAAAATGTTTAAAAGGGGATGATTTGAAGGAATGTAAAATAAAACGGACAAATGTGAAGATTGTTTTCTTTCACAGGTGACGAAACGCTATGACAGAGTACGACCCCCCTCCCCTTGTTGCCAGACAGCGTGGTGGCGGTTCAAGTTGTTCCAGATATCTGTCTGCTCGCCAACAATCTGTTTCACTGGCAACTGCTTCCGATGTCGCAGCAAGAGCGATGTCGATCAGGCCTGCTGCTGAAGAATCTTTGTAAGGACGTCGAGGACGACGATATGTCAGGAGAGGCCGTGTAAGAAAGTAGCCGCAAGAGGGTATTCGAAAACATCAGATCACGCCACCGCTACGCAGCACCTATCTATACATCGTCATAAGTTGTAATAAAATCGCATTGCGCTCCAATGTGACTTACTTTTGGATCATCTCTCTTGCGCGTCGGTTGTCGACGTGATTTGTACTGGTGATATCATTTCAATTACTTGCCTGTTTATTGTTTGTTACTTCGTGGTTAATGAGTTGATAATTTGGGCTGTTATTTAGTGTAATTTTATAATTATTAATGTTGTAATTTAAACATAAATTATATGAGGTATGAGTTTCTTTTCGATGTATTAGTATCGAAAATAATTTTATTCATTAAAATTAGTCCTTTGTATTTGAGTTGCTAAAAATACTGATACTTAGGCTGATAGCTAGTTTTAGAATACAAATAAATATTCTCAAACCTCACACCGTTTTCATGGATAAGTACCTAAGTTAATCATGACATTCGTTTTTCCACAGTTAGACGGACCACATATCAAACATCTAATATTATTAGGGAGCAAGTTTCCATGTCTTTTTTCTCGATTTTTTCATAAAAAATAATTTTTTTGACTTCTAGCGATACTGGCTGCTTGATCAATTTCATGTTTTTTTATCTGAGTATGTAATTCCCTTGTCTTAGTATTTATATAAAATTTATATTAACACAGAAATAAAAGTCAATGTATCTATCAAAATATTTATTCATCAAATTACACATGAAACATTAACATTAATGATACATAATATAGATTATACTCGAGCTTTGTCCTCGTGATTAACATTAGGTATACATGTAGTAACACATACGGCGTCGCCTATTCGCACTGATTTTTTGAGGTAGATAATAAAAAGAAACAGTTTTCTTTTTCTTTTTGTGGGTAGGTATCTTTTGATTCTAGTCTTTCCCGGGCGCAGTTCGTCATTCACAGTTCAGTGCTCCGCCGCTTCGCACGTGTATTCAAGTCGCGCACCAAAATGGGAAAACGCTCTCGTACCGGACCTAGTGAATATGAGTCGTTAGCTAAAAAGTTAAAAAAGTTAGAAGAAAAATTGTTGCGCGCCCGCCGGAAAGAACGACAACACACGCCGCGCCGCCGCCTGTCCTCCACGTCGTCGTCATCGTCGTGCAGCTCGCGCTCGTCGAGCGGCAGCTCCGCCAGCTCGAGGCGCAGCCCCGCCGCCCGCTCGCAGCCCTATCAGGAACAATTGTTTTGTATTAAAGGTTAGTAGGTGTATCTAACGCGTGTTAAATCTATGTGGTACTGCGGTTAACCTGTGGGGTTATCACTTTACCGAATACATAGTTAATTTCATGCGTAAAAAATAAGTGTTGCGGTCGGTCTTACAATATTATCTAATAATAGGTATTAAGTATAATGCTATAAAAATGTGGTGTTGCGGGCATTCTATGGGAATGTCACTCTACTACATACGTAGCTTAAGTAATGCGGTCAGTTTTTGGGACTGTCACTTTACTTATATAAATACTGATGACATCAAAATACCTACATCGTCAGGGTTTTGCGGGCAGTCTATGGGACTGTCACTTAACCAATAGGTATGACGTAATGTGTGGACGAATATATTATCACGAACCACATACCTGAACCATCGACGAGTGCCGCTCCTCACGTCGCTCCACCACTCCGGCCGCCGCAGCGCGCCGAGCCGCCGCCACCTACCGTGCCGTCGCCGCCGCCGCCGCCGCCGCCGCCGCCGCCGCCTCCGCTGGATTCCGCCGTCGCTGATGCTATTCCAGACTCACAGGTGACACCGCAAATTACTGATGAGGTTATGCAACTGCTTGGTGAGGACCCCTCCCAAAAAAGAGTCTATGGAAATGACATCCAGCCTGACTTGGCCGTACGTCTCCAGCATGTGGCTACTTCGGGTCTGTCCAAGGAAACCCGGAAGGAACTATTGGATAAATACCTGATTCCCGCCAACTGTACCTTGATCGACGCACCCTTACTGAATCCAGAGGTAAAGGTTGCCATCTCCGAAACTGTCCACAAAAGGGACAAGGGTATTGAACAAAAGCAGAAGCAAATCGCGTCCGCTATAACCTGTATTGCCGAAGCTCTCACCTTGCTTATATCACCTGAGCAGAATGCCACGCCCACAGAGCTTATTAAGCTTTTAATGGACGCACAAAAATTATTATGCGATTGCCAAAACTCTGATTCGCTTGTCAGAAGGAATTTCATACTTTTCAATATGAAAAAAGAATTTAAAGATCAGCTTCAGGCGACAAAAATTGATAAATTTCTCTTTAGTGCAGAGTTAGCAGAAACGCTCAAAGCTGCAAAAGCTATAACCAAAACGGGAGACGACATGAAACCCACGCCTCCCAAACAACCTGCTAAAAAAGTGACTAACCCCAAAGTACAGAAAAATCCTTTAAACTGGCGAGCTCCTCCCCAGAGCCACAGGTCGAAGGGAACCCAGAGGAGAAAGGAACCTGCACCCAGGAATCGGCGCGACGCCTCCTCGAGACAGTCATCGCGTCCAGCAGCGAGCCGCAGCCGCCGCTAGACATGGTAATGTACGCCGGCCGGCTATCTAATTTTCTTGACCAGTGGTCCCTTGTCACTCATGATGAGACAATACTGTCTTGGGTCACAGGATATCGCATTCCTTTCTCGCAACCTGTGGTTCAATACTCACCGCCTACAGCAAAAGCACTTACACCTGCAGAGAAAGTACAGACGAATCAATCAATAAAAGATCTTTTATTGATCGGTGCGATCGAGGAATGCGACCCCAGTGATGGTCAATTCATATCACCTAAGTTTCTAGTACCAAAACCGAACGGCAGGACTAGATTTATTCTAAATCTTAAATCGTTAAATAAATTTATTTCAACAGAACATTTTAAGCTCGAAGACTTACGTACAGCTATTAATCTTATAAACAAGGGTTGTTTTATGAGCACTATTGACCTCAAAGATGCCTATTTTTTGATCCCTATACATAGTGATCATAAAAAACCGGCCAAGTGCGAGTTGGACTCGCGCACGAAGGGTTCCGTACCATTATGTATAAAACGCCAAAAAAATCTGGCCTTTTGTATGAGAACCTCACTATATTTACTGAGTTTTTGTAACCACATATTAGCCACAAGCTACGCCATCTCTTGGACCGACTGGTAACTAAAAGCATGGACTACATATTAGCCACAAGCAATGCCATCTCGTGGACCGACTGGTAACTAAAAGCATGGACTACATATTAGCCACAAGCAATGCCATCTCGTGGACCGACTGGTAACTAAAAGCATGGACTACATATTAGCCACAAGTAACGCCATCTCTTCGACCGTAAGGTAACTAATATCGCTGAGGCGTCGAAAATATTATTTATTAACTTAAATGTTTATTTTATTCTGTTTTTAGGGTTCCGTACCCAAAGGGTAAAACGGGACCCTATTGCTGAGACTTCGCTGTCCGTCCGTCCGTCCGTCCGTCCGTCTGTTACCAGGCTGTATCTCATGAACCGTAATAGTTACACAGTTGAAATTTTCACAGATGATGTATTTCTGTTGCCGCTACAACAACAAATACTAAAACACTGAATAAAATAAATATTGAAGTCGAAATATGGCTTCGACGCTTCAGCGATAAATTAGTTACCTATCGGTCCAAGAGATGGCGTTGCTTGTGGCTAATATGTGGCTACGACGCTCCGACGCTTTTAGTTACCTGTTGGTCCAAGAGATGGCGTTGCTAGTGGCTAATATGTGACTACAAAAAACTAAAGTAAATATTAAAGTGAGGCTTTCATACAACAGGCCAGATTTTTTGGCGTTTTATACATAATGGTACGGAACCCTTCGTGCGCGAGTCCAACTCGCACTTGGCCGGTTTTATTTAGTATTTGTTGTTGTAGCGGCAACAGAAATACATCATCTGTGAAAATTTCAGCTGTGTAACTATCACGGTTCATGAGATACAGCCTGGTGACAGACGGACGGACGGACGGACGGACGGACGGACAGCGAAGTCTCAGTAATAGGGTCCCGTTTTACCCGTTTTACCGTACCCAAGTACGGAACCCTAAAAATACCTAAGATTTGAATTCGATGGAAAACTGTTTCAATTTAATGTCTTGCCGTTCGGCCTCAATACGGCTCCGTTTGTGTTTACAAAAATAATGAAACCGGTTATTAGTTTACTCCGGTCGTGTGGTTTTATGTCTACTATCTACTTAGATGATATTTTGCTAATATCAAATACTTATGAGTCATGCTTGAGAGAAGTCTCTTACACAATAAGCTTATTACATTCTTTAGGTTTTATTATCAACAAAGAAAAAAGCACACTATATCCTAAAACAAATTGTAAATTCCTGGGTTTTATAATCGATACAAAGAAATTACAAGTCTCCTTGCCTGACGAAAAAATTCAAAAAATTAAAAAAGAAATAAATAAATTTAAAATACTTACACGTTGTAAAGTCAGAGAATTTGCCCGCCTCGTAGGCTTACTTACCTCGGCCTGCCCTGCCGTCGAATACGGCTGGCTTTATACAAAAGAACTCGAACGCTGTAAATATCTTAACATTGTAGGGATCTTGGGCTGCTTTGAGGTAAAGTCGAATGCGTGTTCCAAATATTCGATAATTTATTCGCTCACTATCTTCACTCCAGCCTGTCTGGGTGGGTGGAGCCCTCGGGACACTTAGTCCCTGTAAGGGGGTTCGTTAACACCCTTAGAATGATAATGAATAAAACTATGATATTTGATATTGATAAAATATATTAAATTGATACTTATTGATACTGATATTGATATTGATATTTATGCTATGATGGGGATGATAGTGAGTGCGCGCGCGATGATGATTGATTGCGGACTAAAGATCAGGAAGTGATCTAACTATATATTATGCTCTCGTGAAATGTACTGGTTGCGATGTTCTAAATAAACCGTTGTTTGCTTTTAAATCTATGCTAGTGTTATGTATGTTAATAAATCTGTGTCGTGATATTGCTGATATTCAATATTATATTTTGTGTCATGATGTGATTTGTACGTACTTAGCCCGTACATGCTCCCGGGCGCGAAAGATGGGGTTAGTAATGATGAGATGCAACCATGATCTTAAGACTAAACAAGGTGATAGTACAAACTTAACCTAACATGCACCCGATAATGTTTGATGTTAGCACATGTAGGTATGATTTTACAAGGTGAAGGGCATTTATATTATTATGATCTAATTATGCTAACAAATATATGCTAATGATAATTGTCTGCTACAGTAAATACCGATCGAAATGCTGTAGGCGATGTACTTTGATTTTGATTGCACACTCCCGCACTTTCCACTTTATCATAATCACTTTCACTCACACTAAGAGACCTTTTACACTTTTTTATACTACACTTTTTTATACTAATCTACACTGATCACTAAACACTGTCGGATGCGATCTGGAAGCCGCAACTGGAGTCGCCGGCCGTCGCACCGCGACCTCCGCCCGCGCCGCTGTCGTCGCCGCCGCCGTCGACGCTGCTGACGCTCCTCCCTCTATGTGTACTGTTGCTGATGAAGATGCTTGTTGACTGATGTAACGTAGATGTTTGCACACGAAGATGATGATAATTATGCCCATTATCACCACGATGACGTATATCGCAGCGTAGTGATGGACATCGTGCCAGGAGACTTGATTGTGGAGAGGTTCCTCTTGCTTCATTAACTCAATCTTATTTTGAATAGCTTGTAGTTGTTTATATTGATATGTTTGTTCCGACGAGTTGAAATTAAGTTCAGGAAGGCTGGGAATGGTGATGTTAACTATATGATTGATCGGTGGAATCACAGGTATGACTGCCGTCGAGCTGATGTTGAGTTTATTAGAAAAACTTTCGCTCTGGGAATACATAAAGAAGTCAGCTGATTTTATTATGCAACCTTCAATGATAGTGAAAAGACCTGCTCCGGTCATTTGCACGGCAGTAATATGATCCCCGCAAAGTAGTTTTAGTTGACACTGGTCGCAGCAATAAAAGAAATAAATATTTAAGTTATGTAATGGAATCCATCTGTTTTGACATAGTTTGATATTTGTTTTACATTTTCTTGATTTTAATTCTGTTTCACACATGTTTTGATCGTCCTTGATATGATAAATAGGTTTGTTTATGTGGCATAGAATAGTTTCAAAGGTCTGTGGTACACATAGTTTAAGTCATTTTCTGTCACAGTAATTAATATATCTTTGTGTAGGTTTACAGCAGCGTAATCCGACACTGGTACCACGGTAATGATGTTGCTTTCAGAACGGTGCGGTATTGGGATGAGTTTTAATATTTCGTAACGGTCTCTTCCAATTAATGGTATTTTAACCTCAAATATTAAATAATTTTGTAGCATTCTTGACTTTATTTCCAATAGATTATAAACAGCTGGTAGGTTCATATTTTCAATTGGTAATGATAAATCTTTAGGTATCTGTCCGGCTATGATATTCAACTCCTGCAAACATAATGTTGTTTGCTATCATAGCGGATGCAAAAAATTCACTAAATAAAGAAATGTTTTGTAGATTGCTCTTAAATATGTTCATCGTGTTTTCAATGCTGGTTAACTTCTGGTTAATGAGTTTGTGATGTTTATCCATTGTGATTTCTGTCCGTTTTAAAATATTCAATTCTGCTTCTACGATAGACGTCTGATTCTTCCATAATAATGATAAATGATTTTGATTTTCTTTGATCAGGTTAATATCGTTATATCGTATATTTTTCAGCAAAGCGTTCATCTAAGACACCGAACAGGCTATTTGCTAGATATCCAACTCCGTTGATTAGGCCACGGCGCCTATGGGTGCGCGTGCGCGTGCCGACCTGCTGATGCATTAGAATGTCATTGTTATGCGTAAACTCTGAGAACTCGTGCCGCAATTGTAATAGGATTCCATCGCAATTTAATTGTTTTCTTATTTCTGAACATATCGTTTCTAAGTATTTGATATATTGTGAGACAGCGGTGTTTCCCTGTTGATATGGATACATGTCATAATAAACAATGAGTTTCCAGTTGTCTCTGATTAAATGCATGTTTGTAATGCTATCAAAATAAATGCTACTATTCTCTGGCAGCTGTTTGATGTTATAATATGTTGCATGTGAGGTTGATATTAAGGTCATAAAAATAATAGGACTGCCATACTCAATGATACGAAACTATATTTCTTCTTAGAACGACGTCTCTCTCGGTGTATCTTGTTCATTTGATGATGATATGGGTACTGATTTTGATTCATTTTGATCTATTCCGTTCTCAAGTAAAGGAGAAAGTTTGACTATGGGACGTTTAATCAAACCGCTCTTGGTTTTAAGCGTGACAACCCTCACGAAGCCATCTGCTCCGGGGTGAAGTTCCACAACTCGACCTAACGCCCACTTGCCAGGCGGTAGGTTTGCATCCTGAATTATGACGACGTCGTTGATCTTGATATTGTGTCGTTGTTGCTTCCACTTACTTCTCGATGATAACTGGGTCAGATATTCAGAATGCCACCTTTTCCAAATATCGTTAAATATCTTTTGAGTAAGTTGCCATCTTGTTCTCAGATCTCTTTCAGTGTCATATAATGTTAATGATGAGCCACTTGATAGAAATGTGAAGGAGTAAGAAAATCTAAGTCCTCAGGATCTTCTGTCATCGGACAGAGGGGTCTTGAGTTTAGACATGCTTCCAATTGGGCTAGAAGAGTGCTGTATTCTTCGTAGGTCAGGTGTTGTTCTCCGATTACTCTTTTTAAATGATATTTAAGGCTCTTTACGGCGGCCTCCCACAAACCGCCGGCTGAAGGCCATGATGGTGCGTTATGATGCCACGTGATCCCCATTTCTGTGATTTCCGTCATAAATTCTTGATTAGTAATATATTGTAACTCAGTTAGCTCTTGCTGTAACACGTTGCTTGCACCTATGAAATTCGTTCCTTGATCACTGTAGATGTGACCTGGAACCCCCCTTCTAGCAGCCATCCTTCGTAGAGCCGCCAGAAATGTTGACGTTGATAAATCTGACACGAGCTCTAAGTGAACCGCTTTAGTGGCCATACATACAAATACGGCTACGTATCCTTTAGTTGTTCTGATACCGCGGCCTTTGTTGGCTTTAACTGAGATGTGACCGGTGTAATCGACGCCCGTGTGATAGAAAGGTCTAGAAGGGTTTGCTCTGGATGAAGGTAAGTCTCCCATTATTTGATATTGCAGACGGGGATTGTGTTTCCTGCACGTTACACAACGACGTAAACGTTTTTTGATAGCTCTGATACCACCAGGAATCCAATACTTTTGCCTCATGAAGGCAGCTGTCAAGCGTGCTCCACCATGAAATGATAACTCGTGGCACTGGTCTATGATGAGATCCGCTAATCGAGTATTTGACGGTATAATTATTGGGTGTTTCATTTCCATGCTGATATTAACGTGTCTCAACCTACCACCGACGCGAAGTATTCCATCTTCTGATAATTTAGGAAATAAATTTAAAATACTGCTTTTCTTATCTACGCTTTTGCTTTCTTTTAACTTGCTTATTTCATCTGTAAATTCTGCTTGCTGTACTTGCTTTATAATTATTAATCTTGCTTTATTTAGTTCTTGTAATGATAAATAATATGATTTGTCTCCCTTTCTAACTAATCGTAGCGCCCATGCTAACACTCTCACTGCTTTTGATAACGAACTATACCTATCTGGGGGCACAGTAGTGCCCCCTGGCCAAGACGTGCGAAGCACTCGGGCACTACCTACCTTTTCTCGAAGTGCTTCGTCGTATTTTTGAACCCTCATAACTTCGGTTTACGATATACCCGATCGCTCAAATTCTCAGGATATGATGACAGTGATAGACTAATTAAACGCACAAAGTTTCAATTACATAGCTCTGAAACTTAAGATTTTATGGATATCTAAAATAGCCTATTTCGCTAACTGATTCATGTATGATAATCGAAATTATATATCATATATCTAACAACAGATGGCGTTGGACACCAATTAAATTAAAAAAATATTTACCATCAATACTACTAATTAATACCTACTAAAACTAATAACATTAATACCTACTAATTATTATTATTTAGATTTTAATGGTTGCTTGTATGGGGACCCCATAAAAATAATTTTTGAAAAATGTAGATCGCCAAGTAAGTAACGCCATCTAGAGAATACTTGGCAACTAGAATGTTTACTAACTTAATCGAAGTTGAAAGTAGTTCGAACGAGTTGTCACTAGATGGCACTATGCCGTCTCGTGAACATTAATTTATATTAGGTATATTAACATTAAATTTATAACATTTAAGATGTTATTTATACCTATATAATTTATTAACATATAAGTAGTATATAAATAGGTTCAAAGTAGGAAGTGGGAGGACCCTGAATCGATCGCAGTACGCATGGTGGCTAAAAATCTTACGACGGACGATTTGTAAAGCCCATGTATCTATAGCTATAGGTACCTACTACTAAACTTTATTGATTGTGGCATGTATGTATGTACGTATAAAAAAGATAAATATATTATTTTTATTGATAAACATTGTTATAGATTTAGGTAGAAAACTAATTAATTACGATATAATTGGAAATAAGTAATTGTTTGTTTATTATTTTACGTAATGATAGTAAGCTATTTGATATTTCAAAGTCCACTGTAATTGCAACCGCTAGTTGGCGCTGTCATCGCGCACCGTGCCAATAAAATACCAAAATAACTAATCTTTGGTTTTGATTTACTTACAATATTTAAAGTTTGCATCTTTGACCCTGTAGCCTAGTTGGTAGCGACCCTGCCTGCGACGCGAGGGGTCCCGGGTTCGATTCCCGGCCGGCGCAGATATTTATGTGGCAGATGAATATTTGTACTCGGGTCATGGGTGTAATTGTGATGTGTTATATGTGTAGTCCATGCCACCCGCGACACAGGTATTAAAATTTTACTTCATTAGATGGGGATTTTCAAATATTCCTAGAAATGCAATATTACGTTAATTCTGTCGTTGGAAATAATTAATGAATAACATAATATCTTGCACTTTTATTTCACTGTCTAAAAATACTGTTTCTATTATAATGTTTAATATTATAAACAGTTTCTCAAACCCGTTGTATTATTATCCCCTTATATACAGGGGCGCCGTAACCGGGCGTGCAAGGCGTGCGGCGCACGCGGGCGGCAAATTCAGGGCAAATGGACCCCGGCGGAGGGACATAATCATGAATCTGTATATGAGATTCGTATTCAACCAGGGGGGGCGGGGGGTGCAAATGGGGTTAGCACGCGGGCGCCGACACACCTTAGGGCGCCCCTGCTTATATATGGTGAAAGCTACTAATAAAATGTTGGAGAACCGTCGAACCGTTCATTGTACTTAAGACGGTCGAATCCTTACTTTAATATTATAAATGAAAGTGTGTTTGTTTGTGACTCTTTCACGTCGCAGTATGGCTATTATATGGTATGGTTTATGTGTGTGGGGATAGTTAGGAGGGTGGAGAGTGACGTAGGCTACTTTTTACCGCGCAAAAACATCTCATTCCCATGGGAAGATCGATGTTTTGTTAGTTGCTAGATATTTAGTTCCGGATGCTGTTAATAGATGGCGTTAGTAAAATTCATTTGCAAGTTCTGAATCACGCTGTCAAATACTACATGTAATTTACTGAAAATGAAATGATTTATTTCGAACTTTGTTGGTTATTACAAACACTTTTCGAATGTGAGTGACATACGCCATCGCTTTCACAAATCCCTACGATGAGTGGCCTTGGCTTTGGTACTGAAGTCATATGCGACTATGGAGCGGGACCTACGCGGCTGTTACCTACGGGTCCCGAAGTGAAGCGCGGGCAGTTCTCTAGTTAACTATAACATTCGACGCTAATCGCTAATTCATATATGGGACAACTTTCAAACGTCGCTACGAGTAGCCTCAGAAACACATTAATCATAAACAAAAAAAAAACTGCCATTGCAACTTACAAAAAGGAATGAAATCCCACCAAAAACATTTTCATGTAAAGTGTTGCCAAGACGACTGCGTACGGTTTACCTTGTGAAAAAGATATCAGATCTCATGTAGAGCCAAGCTTCTGAATCTACAGCTCTAACTCTACAAACCCTAACTTCACTAACTCTACATCTCAGTAAAAATGTATGGCTTGGCTGTTTCGACTTTATAAACTAAATATTCGCTTAGCAGTGAGAAGGATTCGAAGGCATTCGTTACGCTTTCGTGACGGTAGCGAAACAGCCGAGCCATACATTTTTACTGAGATGTAGAGTTAGTGAAGTTAGGGTTTGTAGAGTTAGAGCTGTAGATTCAGAAGCTTGGCTCTACATGAGATCTGATATCTTTTTCACAAGGTAAACCGTACGCAGTCGTCTTGGCAACACTTTACATGAAAATGTTTTTGGTGGGATCCAATAGTTGCTTGATAACATCTTGATCGCTTGATACTTAATTCTATGATAATTAAAGATAATTAATTGATATTTAAATCTATGTTAACCTGCTTTCTTCTTCTTCTTTCTTGATGTCTTGATTGTTCGTGTATGCTCGGTTTTTATACGTTAGCAGCCATGACGGCCCTTGCCACCACAAAACATGGTCTCTCAACTGAAAAGCTGTTAGACCACGAGTGGCGCAGTCTGCTGGGTTCCCTTCTGCTTTTATATAATGCCATGTCCCTGACGGCATAACTTCTACTATCTGTTTCTCTTTTGTATCTGAATCTTCTCCGGCATCTGATTCTCTTTTCTGATTGATAAAATTGTGCAAATGATTTATTTTTTGATACACCTAGTTTTAGAACCTGATATAACCCATCATCTCGTCTAGTTGTAGTTTCTTGATAAAAATTGATACGTTTCTGATCTTCTGATGATAATTGTTCTGATAAATCTGTTATATCCTCAACTTCCCGAAACCTCTGAATGTCTTCCATGTTATTCAATATGACGTTGCATTGATATGATTTAACATTGCCACATAGAATCCATCCGAGTCGAGTTTGTTGTGCTGTCGGTAGGGTTGAGCCGTCTCTACATATTCCGTCCATTATGATATCTGAGTAAATGTCTGCACCTAATAGTATATCGACTGGGCGACTGATATAAAACTCAGGATCTGCTAATTTAATTTGATTTAAAAATGACCAATTCGGTTGTGGAAATGTATTATTTGGCAAATTGTTGATAAGATTTTTCATGATTAAAAGATTTGTTGTGAAACTGTAATCATTAGTTGTAGGTTGACAAGTAACATTAATCATCCCATTACAGTTGCTTTCTTTTGCTCCGACACCTGATATGATACCTTTACACCTCAGTCGTGGCAACCCTAACAACTGAGCTGCATTTTCTGATATTAAGGAAACTTGCGATCTTTGATCTAATAACGCACGCATCGTAAGATATTTACCATTCGCTGCTTGTATTTTAATAATTGCTGTTGCTAATAAAATTTCAGGTGAGTTATTTTGCAATGACACATGATTGTAGCCTTGAAGTTGCTTTGATGACCCAGTTGAGTTAGATTGTGCTGACGCGACGTCCTAGTGCCCTCCGCAGATGGCCGCGTTTCTTGTACAATTCGTCCGTCGTCAAATACTTCGTGTAAAATCGTGTTATGATTTTTATGACATTTTCGGCACCGCTTATCTGATATGCAAGGTTTTCCATGATGATTGTATAAACAATTGGGACAAAGACTTAATTTTGATACTGTTGTAGATTTTTGGAAAGCGGGCATCGCTAAAAACTTCGGACAGCTAAATATGGCATGATTGTTTCCATGACAATGAACGCACTTGATGTTAACTTTTTTAGTGAAGTGAATTGCTGTGTACGAATTTTTATAAATATTTGATGGTTTGCTGACGGAGTTATTAGTATTTGGATATCTGTATGATGTTGATAGATTCGATTGTAAATTTGATTTTGATAAAGTATTGTGTTCTTGCTTCTTACGGGACGTCTCCAATGTTGTAAATTTTGTTTCTAGATAATCCAGGAATTCCTTTAAAATTGGCAAATCGCGTGGTTGCTTTATGGACGACATGTAATCATTGTATGTGTCGGTGTCCAATTTTTGTGACAGAATATGGACAAGTAGCGGGTCCCATGAACTAATATCAACCCCTAGATTTTTGATAGCATTCAAACATTCTAATATGGTGTCATGAACGCGTTTTATATGATTCAGTGATTGCTGTTGTACAATAATAATAGAACATTAACATGAGCGTTAAAAATAAGTTTCTTGTTATTAAATCTGTTAATTAAAATTTCCCAGCACACAAGATAATTTTCTGTACTTATAAGAAGGTGTTGAATTAATCGCTCCGCCTCTCCCTTTACCTTGCTCTTAAGAAATTGCATTTTTTGTGCATTAGAGAGTGAAGGATTACAATGAATAGATTCCGTAAAAAGGTCTTTAAATGATGGCCACTGCTGATAGCTACCATGGAAAGTAGGGATTTCCATGGTAGGTGTCGTTTTTTCTTTGTGCGCAAATGAGAACATTTTCTTATTGAGGGCTTTTTTCATAATTTGATATGATGATTCTATTTCTGAAAATTGTGCTTCATACTCGAGATTAGAGCCTCCAATCTCGGCATCGATCTCCCAGTGCAACGCATCGATGGCTGCCCAGCGAGATTGTATGCTACATAACAAATTCTTAAACTCCCACTGCTCCTCTACCAAGTCAAGATTTATATTTGCTACCGTTCTTCTGAAAGCTTTAAAATTACTGGATTGCTTCCGCAGCATGTCCTCTGATTTACTGCTAGTGGCCCGTGATTGATGCTGCTGCCCGGAGGGGGTGTCATGTGACCCACCGGGTTGCGGGTTGAATGTCGGCGCTTTCAATAAAACAGGTGTCCGCGGTTTGTCCTTACATTCATAATTTTGAATTGCCGATCTAATATTTTCATACCTGCTTTTTGCATTCTCATACACTTTGTTGGTGAAATAAGTATGGGAATACACACCGAAATCATAAAGCTTAACGTGATTGTCATGAAGCTCTTGCCAATGCTGGTCAAGAGTATCCAGCCTTCGCTGAATGTAATCAGCTGTCTTCCTCTCACCGCTGTCCTTTTTAAAATTAGTATAAATCTGCTCAATTGCGGAGATGATCTGCTTTTGGGTGGCCACTAAATCTTCCATGATGATGATAAGATTGATAAGCAAGTAAGATGTAAAAAGGAAAGATCTTACTTGATGATTCTGTTGATACCGCTACCACACGCCCTGCTGGATGCACGGTAGACTTGCTCCTCTTTGATCGGACTGATGATCTCCACGCTGTGTAGACGGCACCACGACGAACTCGACACGTGTAAGATGCAAACACGCGTAAGTCCCGCCTATACGGTGGCTCGAAGGACCATGTACGGGGGTTCGTTAACACCCTTAGAATGATAATGAATAAAACTATGATATTTGATATTGATAAAATATATTAAATTGATACTTATTGATACTGATATTGATATTGATATTTATGCTATGATGGGGATGATAGTGAGTGCGCGCGCGATGATGATTGATTGCGGACTAAAGATCAGGAAGTGATCTAACTATATATTATGCTCTCGTGAAATGTACTGGTTGCGATGTTCTAAATAAACCGTTGTGTTTGCTTTTAAATCTATGCTAGTGTTATGTATGTTAATAAATCTGTGTCGTGATATTGCTGATATTCAATATTATATTTTGTGTCATGATGTGATTTGTACGTACTTAGCCCGTACAGTCCCCTTCGGGGGTGTCTCTCGCGGCCCGTTAAAACGGGCCGGTCCTTGGGTTGGGCCCTAAGGCCCTTGGTTGTCCGTCTTTGGTTAACCAATCAGGTAAATCCGGTGAGGCGGCCCTTTATAGGCCGCAGAGTCGCAATCGGGACGGGGGTTCATCTTCGCGCCGCCCAGGCGATCGAGGCCCTACCGGGTTGATCCCGCTGGTGGGAAGCCCAGCAGGAGCCGATCAGCGCCGGGCGACGACTTACGAGCCCCGGTGTCAATCCGTGCCAGGCCCGTCCCGCGCAACCAGCAAGTCGCGCGGGAAGGCCCTGCGGTCCGGTGGACGGGCGTGGAGCGGCGCAAGGTCCCGCAGGTGCGGGAAGCGCGACGCATCGACACGCCCGAACATGTTACGTGCCAGCCTCTCGATGAAGTCGTCCAGGCTCTCGACTCGGAGGTCCCTCTGGATGACGGCGTTCCTCACGTACCTCGGCGCACCAGTGATCCGGCGGAGCGCAATCGCCTGCACCGCGCGCATCCTCTTGCGCTGCGGTTCGCTGGCGAGCGCGTACCACGCCGGTGCCGCGTACGTGAGGCGGGATCGAATGTAGGTCTTGTAGACCCCGAGCTTCAGTCCGAGAGGGAGGCTCGAGGAGAGCACTAGTTTCAGGACTGCCATCGCGCTCCTGGCGTTCGCGACGGCCTTCGAAACCTGCGGCTTCATCGAGAGTCTTGAGTCAATCCTGACCCCCAGGTACGTGGCCTGTGGGGCCCATTTGATGTCTAGTCCGTGAAGCTTCAGAGTAGTGTCCCGCTTACTCTGGTTTCCTCCTATGTTCACGGCCTGCGTCTTCCCGACGTTCACCGACAATCTCCACGCGGCGAGCCATTCGGGGAGGGCATCAAGCGCACGCTGCATTTTGACGATGGCGTGGGTTCTGTTGAGCGACGTGGTGACGTACGCCACGTCATCGGCATACAGGGCAAGCGACGCCCCCCCTGCCGCCGTGATGTCGTCGGTATAGCGGGCGTAGCAGACCGGGGACAGGCAACTCCCTTGCGGGACGCCGGCTGCGATCGGGCGCTCGGTAGACTCGGCGCCATCGACCATTACTCTGAAGCTTCTGTGTTCGAGGAAACTGGAGATCACCTTTACGGCACGCCGGGGCGCCGACGACTGCGAGATCTTGTAGAGCAAGCCGTCGTGCCAAACACGGTCGAACGCCTTTTCCATGTCGAGGAACACTGCACACGCGCGTTCTCCCTTGTTCAGGGCCGCGGTAACGGTGTGCAGCACCCTCGACAACTGAAGAGTCGTGCTGTGTTCCGGCCGGAACCCGAATTGCTCCGGTCTGGGGGCAATATGCGGCGCTAAGTGTCGCAGCAGGAGCTTTTCAAACACCTTGGATAGGGTGGGAAGCAGGGTGATTGGCCTATAGCTCTCCGGCTTCAGCCTGTTCTTCCCCTGCTTGGGCAGCATAATAACCCTCCCCGACTTCCAGGCCTGCGGGAAGTGCCCGGTGCGAAGGATCCCGTTGAACAGGCGCGCGGCTGCTCCGATCGTCCTCTGTGGGAGGTGCCGCAGCGCTCTATTCGTGATCCCGTCAGCACCGGGGGCCTTGTTTGGAGGGAGCTTCTTAATGGTGCGCTGCACCAAGCCGGGAGAGACTACGATTGGGTCTTCTTCGGGAGCTATAGGCAGTGCGAAGTACCCTTCCAGGTGTTGCTCGACTGCCGCGACATGTTCCACCTTGTCCGTCGGGTTCGGCCGGAACTGGCGTTCGAGGTGTTCGGCGAAGATCTCCGCACGATCTTCCGCCCGGTATCTAATCGTGCCGTCCTCATGCAACAGCGGTCTTACTGGAGCTGGGGTACTCGTGAAGGTGCGACATATGCGGTGTAGTGCCGCCCAGTCGTCGCACGCTTCGTCCAACTGTTCCTCCCAGCTCTCAGTCGCGTGTGCATCTAACTCGGCCTTGAGTCGGGCTGCGGTCCGATTGAGCTGGTTCTTCAGCTGCGGACACCCGGACTCCTGCCAGCGTTTCTGCAGGCTGTGCTTCTTTTCTAGAAGCTTCCGTAAGTGGCGGAGGAGAGGTGGTAACTTCCCCGGAGCTTTCTGCTCGCTGCTTGCAGCCTGCAGTGCATTCTGCACGCTGACAGTGAGCTCGACCGCTAACTGGTCAACGTCCGCATCCGTGCGGACAGGCCGAGTTGGCGTGGTGATCTCCAGTTGCTTCTCGAAGGCTGTCCAGTCCAGTAGACGACGAGGCCTTGGCAAGACTCTGCTGGGTTCCTTCGCCAGGACTAACAGGACAGGAACAAGGTCGGACCCCATGCTGTCCTGTAACGTTTCCACTCGTGGCAGGCAATGGAGTCCTTGGCACACCGCTACGTCCGACGAGTGTCCCATGTAATCCGGGAAGTGCGTCGGGGAATCCGGACCACAGACGGTGTAGCCATGTTGTTCGGCGGCGTCAAAGAGAAGCCTTCCACTCCTGTTGGTGGCTAGGCTGTTCCACCCCGGATGTTTACAGTTCCAGTCGCCCGCGGTCACCACCGGCGTCGGCGAGTCCAGCAAGATGCGGACATCAGCCAACAGGATAGTGCCAGCGGGCGGGCGGTACACTGCGTACAGCCAGAGTGGGGAGTTCTCGAGGCAGAGCTCAATGCCGAGAGCCTGCATTCCTTCCAGTGTCAGGGGTGGAAGGGGCTGGTGGACGATTCTCGTCTTAACCGCCACTGCCAGGCCACGATATACGCGTCCGTAAGTAGTTGAGAATTCGTCCTGGTGGTATACTGTATAACCCGGAATCTTGTATCGGTCCGACGGGGTGAGCAGAGTCTCGCAGAACAGGGCCACATCGACTTTTTGCTCCCTGAGGAGAATGCAGAGGAGCGCGGTCTTCCCTCTGAGACCGCGGGCGTTCCAGAAAATTATTCTTAATTGCCTACTATCCATAGTAGGCAATTATTTTCCGGAGGGCTTTGACGCCGATTTCGAGGGGGTTCTCCCCCCTTCCCACCACCTCAAGGACTTCAAGCACCAACTCCAATGCCAGCTTTTGTGCTGCGGTGTCTGACAACCCGGTATCACCCTTCTCCCGTGGTCGGGAGGGTGCCGGGGCAGGGGCCGCCTGGGGTTGACCAGCAACTTCCCTATCTTTTGTCCTTTCCTTTCTGGGAGGCGGTGGTGGAACGCCCGATGAAGCGGGGCGGGGGTGGGACGTTGATCCCTTCTTCCCCCTGCCTCCTCGCCTCGTCTTCCTCCGCGTCTTCCTTCGCTCCGCGCGGTGTCGGCTCGTTGGCCGCCGCCATGAGGGACTCTGCCTGATTCGGCTCCTGTCCCTTCCGCGTGGGTTTCGCCCTGGGACCGGCTGAAACCGACCTAGGCCTTGGCCTCTCTATGGTACCACCCGTCCTCGCCACGGTGCCCGCGCGTTTGTTGCGCACCTCTTTCTTAAAAACCGGGCACTGGGCATGGTTTGCCGGGTGCGGGCCTCCGCAATTGGCGCACGTCGCCGGCTCTTCCCGTGGTCGGGGGCATTCTTTGGTGGCGTGCTCTCCGCCGCATCTGACACATGCCTGCGGCATGTGGCAATTGTGGGACGAGTGGCGGAATAACTGGCACCGGTGGCATTGCGCCAGTCCCTTCTTCCCTCGCCAGCTCTCTATTTTGACCCCGGGCATGCACATCATTTCATTGACGGCGTAGATGCCCGGGATAAGATTCTCTGTCTTCTTTAATATGGCCAGGAAGATACATCCTGGCCTGCCCTTCCTGGCTTGTATATGGCGGACATATTCCGGGACGAAACCCAAGTCGCGAAGCTCCTGTTCGATCTCCTCGGGAGCGGTGTCAGCAGGCAGCCCCCTAATAGCCACCTTCAGGCTCTTCTCCGCTGGTAGCGAGTAGCAGTACCAAGGAAGCTTCTCACGCTGTTCCAAGTCCGTCAGATAGGACTGGATAATCCTGTACTCACTCTCCTCTTTGGGTGTGAATCGGAAGCCTTGTCCTTGTGGGCGCGCGTTTGGCGCTCTGCCCAAGCGCTCCTTTAGTGCCCGGAAGTGGGTCGCCCAATTTGGTAGCCTTTCCGCTACCAGCGCAGGGTACTTCTGTTTCCGGGGGGCTGCTGCGGGGGTCGCGGTAGACGACGCGGCACTCTGCGCAACGGACGCGGTGCTCGGCGCGTCAGCGGCGGGCGCGGCAGTCGCGGCGCGATTCGCGTACAACGGCGCGGCACTCTGCGCTTGCGAGGTGCTCGGCGCGATCGGGGCGGGCGCGGCGGTTGCGGTGCGACTCGCGTATGACAGCGCGGCACTCTGCGCGGCATGCGCGGTGCTCGGCGCGTCGGACGCGGCGCGGCTGCGAAGTCGCGGGTCCCTCTGCGGTAGGGGGGCGGGGGCGGCGGCGGTTATGCGCTGCCGCTTGGCGTCCTCCTCCTCTTCTTCTGGGCTTCTTACTCGGCGCTGTGGTCGTTCTTGCGGTGTCGACGGCGCCCGGATGCACTGCTCCAGGCGAAATCGCTCCTCGGCAGAGAGCTCTTCTTCATTGTTGTTGTCGGGTTCTTGAGTGCCCGCCATCGCCCTCTGTTGGTCGGCGAGGTGCACCGACAGGGCAGCCAGCGCACTCTCGCTCAACAGACCGGACTCAACCAGCCTGTGCGTGATCACCAGGTCACGCTCCAGCAGGGACTTCGGTGAGCACGAAGTCGGTAGTCGGGTGGGTTGCGGCGCTGTGGGGCGCCGCGGTGTCTCTTCCGTGGTTATCGTCATGTCCGGTGTATCGGAGGGGTGGTGCGGGCCGCTCGGCGCACACGGTCGCTGGGCTGATTGCGAGCGCCTCTGTGCATCAGCGAGCGACGTGCCCTCAGTCCTCCCAGTGGCTTGCGCGCCGAACGATCCGGTCCTCCGTGCGTCGACGCTGCGGTTCCTCGCGGCGCGAGAGGTGGAGCGCGCGCGGGCGGACCTGGCCCCAGAGTCGGAGCGGTCTCGCGGGCGCTGCGGCTCGCGCATCTCGGCTGCGGTACTCGCGGCGGACGTCGTAGGCTGCGGTGGGTCGTTCCCGGTGTCCCCCGGTGGGGGCTTGCCATCTTGCTGCATCTCGGTGGACGCTGGGGAGATGTTGGTGGTGGTCCCCTCAACCGGAAGGTGTTAAAAACACCTCCGGCGGCCCCTTTCCCTCTCCGGAATTAAAAAATTCGGGAGGGAACAGGGTAGATAAAAATAAAAATGTTACTCCAAATGTGGGTAGGATGCACGAACAAAATAGCTACGGCCAATCTAAAAAAGGGATAATTTATTTACAAAAGTTGGCTATATAAATGTAAAAATTTGTGACACAAAAGTGGTGTCTTTATTTAGGTACACAGAAGGGAGACATAAATATGTACATCCGTACTGTTCTTCTTAGGTCTCGCTCGAGAGCGAGATGGAGCAATGCGAGTGAGCGTGACGGAGTCGGCGCGCGTATAAATATTACGAACAGCTGCGCGCGAAGTCAGTAGCAGGGTCTGTCGACTTTGTTCTACGAACATAATGTAGGCGGGCGTAGAAACAAGAGAGAGACAACTACATCAGAGTAAAAGAGAAAAGTATATCCATCTATATAATGTTGCCACCAAAAATAGTTTCGTATTCTCCATAATAATGAACTTACTGTTTTATAAATTTTATAAGTAAATTGCCCTTCAAAACCTCTTTTGCTATTTTTCTGATTCCAAGATTATATATTTTATTTAGATATATAATTAATTGAATGATACGAATTAAAAATTAAATAATTAGAGATAATGTGTGGCAACACTCATGTCCGCTCATGTTGAGTTGATGTCACTGTGACATTGTCAATTTGTCACAAGAAAAATGTCTGCCGTACAGTGTGCCTAGAGGTGCGCGACTGCGAATGATCTCACTATTCGAATAATCTACAACTACTAATGTGCGCATTCGAATTGAATATTAGTAATATACTAATGTTCATATTCGAATGACAACTACTAATTAGTAATTACTAATCTAACAGCGTTTCGACTTGCGACGCGAGTCGCGCGTTCGAGTTCATTTCATTCGACGCTCACTCAGTCGGTTCTGTTGTCAGGTTCGAATGAATAATACGAATGACGACTACTAAATTAGTAACTAATCTCAGCGTTTCGCTTTCGACTCGCAACGAGATTACTCTTACTCTTACTAATACAACTACACGATTAGTACTCTGTGTCGAATCATGTCAAATTAGTTCCGTCCGAGTCGAATGAAATACAACTACACGATTAGTACTCTGTGTCGACTCAAGTCAAATTAGTTATTGACCTAAAGGTTGTAAATACCAGGTCATAAAATCCCAAAAAAAAAACAAATTAGTTACTAATTTGTATAGATCATTCGACTGATTCGAATGATTTACTAAATCGAATAATTCGAATGGAATCATTCAAAGTCGCGCACCGCTAA